>PVJL010001712.1:0-81877 GCA_004026885.1 Lyroderma lyra | reverse complement strand
AGCCTTGGTATCAAGTTTCCAGTACCCACTATGACAATGAGTTATATTTTGCATTTGAAATTTGAAAGTAACATACTATTAAATGCTAGGAAATAAGATTAGACTCCTAGGACAAAAGGTACAGAATTAGACTGCTGACCTGTATGACAGGTTTCTTTATTTTACTTTTGAATAAGAAGCTAATGAGTTTTATAATATTTAGATGGTAAACATTTTAAGTGGTAAAATTTAAGTATGGGCTCTGTGAATTTAGTAAACTACTGGAGTGTACCTTTTTTTTTTTTTTTTTTTTTTTTTTTTGCTTTTTGGTATGTGGGTAGCTCCCTGGCTGGGAATCGAACCCTGGCCGCAGCGCTGACAGCGCCAGCGCCAAAGCCTTAAGCCACTACACCATCAGGGAACTCCCCTGGAGTGTACCCTTTTAAAGGATTTGAATTATATCTCAAAACTGCTTTTAAAATAAACACTGTTTAGTGTTGAAAGTAAAAGAAATTAGTTGTGTATTAATTTCCTAAAATCTAGTTTTATTGAAATTCTCCTAAATATACAAACATGACTTAATATATCTAAAATGGAAATAGGAAATAAAGCATTTTCTTGACAAAATTGCCTTTAGAATAGAATTTGCTTTAATTTAATCATACCTTTGAAACTTCTACTTAGATTTTCAACAAATATATATTATGTTGCTAACTTCTTCTTACAAAGTTAATGACTTAGAGCTATTTATAGATGTTTTTTTAATGTTCCTGATTTTTCTTAATTTTCAGAATCTGAACCTTTGAGTGTTCCTCAGCTGTTGGCTCCAGATACATGCCCAAATCTCAGACTTTCCACTGAAATATCAGAGAAACCTTTGTCACCTTCAGCATCTGATAGGGTACTAAATTTGATTTGTGTTTTATTAGAATATTTAATAATACCTTTATGCTAAAATTCATTATGGTCATCCTCACTACTAAATTGTATAGATGAAATGAGGTTAACAACTCATCTACCTAGCATGGTTGAAAAGGTCAATTTAGGATTTAAATATTATGCTCCACAGTATTTTAAACTAACACTATAAAACACACTTCCTGCAGCTTTACCTAAATTAGGCTCCTATGTGCTCTTCTTGGCCTCAAAATTAAACCTTTTTGTGGATGGGGGGCAGTGGAGAAAGTGACCATATGGAGTAAAAGAATGTAACCCTCTTTGACTGTATGTCTTTTGGCTCAGGTTGTACACACTTACATAAATGTGATTGACATTGAAGCTGATGATCTAGAGGAATTACCTGCTAGAGAAGAGCATTCAGATGATAATATTATCAAACAGCACCTACAAGTTCCATCTTCAGCAGAGTTACACTGCATGGCAGCTTCAGTTACTAATGCTGCTCCCCTGTGCAGTTTTAAGACTCAAGGTATTAATTTTTTCCTACTTTTTAAATAAATTAAAGACCATTGTGAAAAATTCTTTAACACAGCATTGTTAACCCTACTTAACCTCTTAGCTCCTCCTATAAGCCCACTGTAATTTTGGGTGTTTATATTCACATTTAGAAATGGTCTGTTAATCTTCTAAGTACTTTGTTTGGAACTTTAGAATCAATCTTTATATGTCTTTCATATTCTTGATAGAATCTGCCAATTCTGCTATGGATTTATTTTTTAAACCTGCTGAAGAGTCTCCATTCCATCTGGATGGAAGAAGCCGGAAAGCAAGCATTACCAACATGAAGGGTCCTGGTGTCACCTCACCTACGAAATCAGACATAGAACAGGACAAAGGTAAATGCCTCAGTGTAGTGCATGGCTCTTCCCTTCCCCGAATTGCTGTTATATTAGAAATAAGCACTAGAATTTGGTAATTGCAAAAGAAAGAAGAAAAAGTTTTTTCCCTTACTATAGAGAGTGGGGACAGGTAGGTAAATGAAATAAGAGTTCCAAAGCTTGGACTCATGGATAGTATAATTTGCAAGGAGGCAAGAGATCTATTGGTGCATATGTCTTTTCTCAATTAATCAGACTAAAAATAAATACCCTATTTCAATTCATGAGTGTTTCAGTGTTAAAAAGAAATTCTAGAATAGCACATAGAAAATACACAGGCATGGTAGCCAACAGTACATTATTAGTAAAATATTCCATTTTATAGTTATAAATCAGGTTGTATTATTAAATATTTGCAAGATTTAGAAGAATAGTTCTTCAAAACCTAGTTATTACATCCTGTGAATGTTTAGATTAATATGCAACCAGACTTTTAGCAACAGAGACCTGATGTCTCTTGTAGGGTCCGCAGCTGTTAGGAGAAGTAGACCCAGTTCTGTGGCTCTCAGATGCTTGGGTGGAGTCTCCAGCACTGCCTGTTCATTGTGTATCAACAGGCACTCAGGAGAGTGAGGAACAAGGAAGGGGTGGGTGGCAGGGCATGGATGTTATAGATGCACAGACAGGCAAGTGCCAGCATTTCAGATTTTGAAGCCATTGCTCGTTCTCTGTCCCTGTCATAGGGCTGCTGGGTGCATGAGTAGTGGAGGAGGATGTGTGAAGCTGGCATACGCCTAGCTTTCAGGCTGCGTGAAAAGAGCATGGATTTTAGATTGAAATGGAACAGACCTGGGTTTCAATCCCAGCTCTGTCACTTAATACCTTGGAGACTTCTTGCAAGAAAATTAACATTATCTGATCCTCACTTGCATCACTGGACACATACTCATAGGGTTGTCATGAGGGTTATCGCTAACCAAATGCCTTGTTAGTTTTCCTTCATTTTCATGCCCATGGAACGATGAAATTTTGACAAATGGAACTTAGAGCCACCTATCTTCCAATGATCCCTGAATATCTTAGGCCAGCATTTGAAAACGACAATAAGCAACAGATTAATATCCTCTGGCAGTGAGATCAAGCCTATAATCAGCCTTATGGAGGATCCTTGACTGAGGAGACTGCCTGGTGATGGAAGTGTCAGTGGATACTTCTATACTTATTAAAGAAAAGAACTTAAAAATGCCCATTTAAAAGGAAGGGCTTCATATTTTAAAACTAAATTCCATCATAGTATTTATGTGATATACCTTAAAGACTCAGAATACAGTCACACAGTAGAGTTGAGTGGGATTTGTATTAGAGGAAAAGTCTGGGAGAAGGAAGGGGCAGGGTCCCTAGGTATTTGAAATGAAAAACAAAATCAAACAATAAATTGCTGTTTTAGTGGAGGCTTGGTCACTGTTGTGAATGACAGTAGCTTCCTATTTTAGAAACCATCCTAATAGGAATACTATTAGTATTAACAAGCAGCACTTTGCAGGGCCGAGGGAGAGAGCATTGCAGGGTTAATGGAACTCAGCATTTCACCCTCTGGGATGATTTTTCTGTCAGTCATTGGAAGTGGAGCAGGTTCTCCAGAGAAAAGGAAGCAAATTTCATTATTTATGTAGGCCATTCTAGATTTTGAACATGTCCATCTTTTTTGCTATATTTTCTATTTGAAGTTGGTACACTCAATTCTTTCTTTCCTGAGAGTAATTAATGGAGACACTTCAGACTGCTGAAAAACAGAAAGGGTAGGTAGGACTGTAATATAATAATGCATTACCTACATTTGTTCAGTAGTGGACATTTTTCAGATTACTCTGTCCCATAATTTGATCTCCAGGCATCATGATCTACATTTGAGCACCTCTTCATTCACTAAACACTAAGTTAGGGACTAGATATCTGGGCTAAAGAGTGAAATCCCAGGTTCTCTGCCTGTAGGCTCACCTATAGGGAGAAAGGAAGCCAGAGAAATAGAGGTTATTATAGTACAGCATGGCAAGTCCTGTCATGGAGGTATGGGTGAGACTCTTGGGAGATAAAACTCCTAATCCATCTCCAGGGAGGATTAGGACTATTTAGGGGAGAGAAGGGGCACATAGACTGAGAGAATAGATTGTGCAGTGACTCAGCAGTTTCATGGAGTTTGCTGAGGTTGAGAAAATTGAAGTTCAGTGTGCTTGGAGTTAATGGTTTTTGTCATTTTCTCTCATATTGAGGCATTTGGACTTTAAAGCTGAAGACATTAGAGAACTACTGAAGGATTTCTGGTGGAAAAGGAACAATATCAGTTATGTTTTAAAAGATCTCACTAGGGTCTTTGTGGAAGGACTAGATAGGAGTAAAATAAGTTATTGACAGAGATACTGTCTGGAGTCCATCTGTTGTGAATCTTCAGCTAAGCAGTGCCAGTAGGATTGGAGGGGATACTTGGTAGGTAGATCATCAATATTTGGTGTCACTTAGGATCTAAAGGAAAGAAAAGAACCTTAAATGACTCTCAGGCCTCTGGCTTGGGGAACTGGATGAATGATAGTGCTATTCGCTAAGCTGGGGAATAAAGAAGAGGGAGCAAGTTGGAGGTGCAGAGGCGATGAGTTTGATTTGACATGCTTTTGAGAAAAGCTAAATGAGATACCTAAGACACAGAAGGATTTAAGGGGCTGGAGCTGAGAAAGAGTGCTGTATGAATTTGAGTGTTATCTGTGCATCAGAGACATCACTTAGAGTGGGTGGAGTGAGAAGAGACATGAGCTGAGATTGGTGCCCCAGGAAGTACTGATGGGGAAACAAGTGGGTGGCAGAAAAGAAGACCAAGCTGATGAGTAAGAACGAAGGGAAGTGTAGGGAGGGGACCCAGAAAAGCCAGAAGAACACATGTGAGGAAGAAATATTTCAGATTTGGGACAAGAATCAATTGAGTTTAAGAGTAGGGAGATTACAGGCTTTGTGTTTTGTTGTTGTTGTTGTTGTTGTTGTTTTGGCTTTTTGGTATGTGGGTAGCTCCCTGGCTGGGAATCAACCCAGGCCACAGCGCTGACAGCGCCAGCGCCGAAGCCTTAAGCCACTACACCATCAGGGAACTCCGAGATTACAGGCTTTGATACTTGTCTTGGGAAGTTTTAACGTTTGCCTGAGATCCCCTGTGGAGTCAGTAATGACCAACATTGGGTCTAGCTTTTACTGTATGACATTGTTAGTTTTCAAGTAGTTTTAAATAGCCATAAAGATACTAAAGTTGCTTTTGATGAAGTATAGTTTTGTAGCAGAGGCTAAAAGTAACATTCAAATTGCCTTGTATATGGAGGTGTTGTGGTTATAGTAATACTGTTAAGGGTTTTTTTTTCTATTATGTATTCTCATCTCACAACAAAGACAAATCTCAGAAGTGAAAAGGCTGAAATGGTATTTCTAAGTGTATTGACTTAAAACTGATTTCGAAGGGAATGTTATGTTGACTTAAAATGAAATCTTCAAAAAAATTAGATTATCTACATCTCCCCTTCTTTAATTATAATCAATTCTCATGTTACCTTTATTAATATTTAGATATGCTGAAGGCAGATTTACAATTCAGAGAACAGAGCTCAAAGTCAGATGCTACAGAAGATTATGAGCTGCAGAATAACGTACTTCAGGATGTCTTTGCCACTTGGCTGTCACCTAGCCCTGCAGCTTGCCGACTGGAGCATCTCACCTCTAAGCTTCAGAAAATTGATGAACAACTGCTAGCAATACAGAACATTGCTGAAAACATAGAGCAGGATTTCCCCAGACATGGAATGCTCAACCAACATTGTGATAAGGTAGACTGTCTTTATTTTAGTTCTTTGTTTATAGCCAAGTTATTAGATTTACAGGGTGATATAACTTTCAACACTTGATTTTGCAAAGTAAAGGTTTTTTAAAGCAAGGCTTTCTCAACCTCAGCATATATGACACTGGGCCCAATAATTTGTTGCTGTGGGAGGCTGCCCTGTGCATTGTAGCATGTTTGGTAGTGTTCTGGGCTTTACCTGCTAGCTGGCAGCATCATTCCCCCTAGCTACAATTATCAAGAATGTCTCCAGACAGTGCCAGATGTCCCCTAGTGGGTGGGGGGAATTGCCCCCAGTCAAGAACCACTGCCTTAGGCTTTTAAGAAGTGAACCCATGCTTCCTACCAAGAAAAGAAATATATGAATTACAAAACCAGAAAGTGGTTTTAAACAAATTCTGCTCTTAATTGAGTATCATTTTCTTCATGATTTTTATAACTTTACAAATGTTGTTGTTTGTATATTTGGAATTCTCAATTTCTTTTAAATAGTTTATGCAATGGATTAGTAGTCTTTAGAAGTTTTCAATATCTTTAAAATGTATTTATACTAAAGACATTAATGTTTATGTGTATTAGTATATATCAGTATTTAGACAAAAAGCCTCAGACATTAATTATTTTGCAGAAATATCCTTTTTCTTTTTTTTTTTTGAGACTTCTGTTTTTCAATTAAATTTGACAGATAGTGTTATATTGGTTTCAGTTGTACAGCACAGTGTTGAGTCATTTATGTAACTTACTAAATTTTTTTTTTTTTTAGCTTAATAAATTTTCATTCTGTTACATCTGGTTCCCCTCTGACACCACACATAGTTATTACAGTGTTATTGATTATATGCCCTATGCTGCACATTACATCCCTGTGACTATTCTATGAATTTGTACTTCTTGATTTCTTCCCCTTTTTTAACCACCCCTCCAGCTCTTCCCATCACCCCAACAAATCTGGTACCCATCTGACACCACACAAAGTTCCTGCAACCTTATTGACTATATTCCTGTATTATACTCTATATCCTCATGCTTATTGCCTTGTAACAACCAAACTAAACTTCTCCATCCCTTGTTTTACCCACTCTGCCATCTCTCCTCCCATCTTAACAAAGTCCCTCTAACATTCTTTGTAGTACTGGTTTGGTAGTGATGAACTTCTTTAGCTTTTTCTTGTCTGAGAAGTTCTTCATTTGTACCTCAATTTTGTTATTACTTTTTCTTTTTTTTTTTTTTTTTTGGTTGGTTCCCTGACCGGGAATCGAGCCCAGGTTGCAGCAGTGAGAGCACGGAACCCTAGCCACTACACCGCCAGGGAACCCTCGTCCTTCAATTTTGAATAGCCTTGCTGGATACATTATTCTTGGTTGTAGATCCATGGTTTTCATCACGTTGAATATTTTCCGCCATTCCCTTCTGGCCTGCAAAGTTTCTGATGAGAAATCAGCTAAGAATCAAATGGGTGTCCCTTTATAAGTTGGTACTTGCATTTCTCTTGCTACTTTTAGAATTTTCTCTTTTTCTTTCTCTTGCCATTTTAATTAGGATGTGTCTCAGTATGTTCCTGTTTGGGTTCATCTTGTTTGGGACTCTCTGTGCTTCCTGGGCTTGTATGTCTTACTTCCTTCACTAGGTTAGGAAAATTTTCAGTCATTATTTCTTGAAATAAATTTTCAATCCCTTGCTTTTCCTCCTCACCTTCTGGTAATCCTATGATGCAAATGTGGTTACACTTATTGTCCCAGAGCAATCTCAAACCATTCTCTTTTTTTTTTTCTTTTTTCTCCTTGTTGTTCTGATTGGGTGTTTTCTGCTGACTTTTCTTACAAATCACTACTTTGTGCTTCTGCTTCATCTAGTCTGGTGACTCCTTTTATTCCATTCTTTGTTTCAGTTAATGTAATCTTTACCTCTGTCTGGTCCTTTATAATGGTTTGTATGTCTTCCTTTATGCTGGCTATCTCTCTATCGAAATTATCATTAAGTTCCCTGAGCACATGTATAATTGTTATTTTGAGCTCTGTCTCTGATGGGTTGTTTGACTCCATCCCATTTAATGTGATTGTTGTTGGAATTTATTTTGAGCTCTCTTTCTCTGGTTTCTCATGCTGCCTCTCTGTAGATATTTTGCTCCTGAACCTGACACTGGCTGCTGCCTGTTTCTTTGGTGACTGCTGCTGCTGCTGCTACTGGGCAGGCAGAGGTCTAGGGGGAAGAGACGGCCAGGATTTGTACCTTTGTTTTCTTCCTGGGGCCGCAGGGCCATGCAGGTGGTATAGGCATAATTTACGCCTTTTTGTTCTCGGTCTACCCCGAGGACTCTGCCATGAGCCTTAGGGTCTCCTGTATCCTGGCCTCTCAGACCAGGCTGGCTGTGGGTGGAGAAACACACATGCAGCCCACTTTTCCTTTCTCATTCCCGACAGGAAAGGGGTTGCACTGTGGTTCCTCACCACCCCCCTTGCTCATCATCTTCTTAGAACCAGAGTGAAATGAGACTGCTGGGTCTCGTGGACCTGGTCTGCACCCCTGGGGGCCAAAGTGAGGTCTGGTTGCAGTGTTTCATGACCCCCACCGCTGGGCCTCCTTACTCTGTCCCGCGGACTGAGTGAGGTCTGGAATGCTCACCCACCACCTTTATCTTTCTCCCTCCCTCAGTGGCGAGGACCATACCTGGGTACTTCGCCTTTTTGCTCCTTCATTTGTCCCTCTGCCCACCTGCAGGTACTTAATGCTATGAGTGGGTTTCTTAGTTGTGTTTGTATATTGAGTAGGAAGTCCTTAGTTGAGTTTTTAGATGTTTTATTCATTGTAATCTCTGCCAGAGTTTTTCAGGGGTCCCTTTCACACAACCGTTTTGTTGCTTTCTCTCCTCTTGTCTTTTTCTTTTTTAAATTTATTTATTTATTTATTTTTTTGTATGTGGGTAGTTCCCTGACTGGGAATCGAACCCAGGCCACACCGTTGATAGCACCCAAGCCTAAGCCACTAAACCATCAGGGAACTCCCCTTGTCTTTTTCTTTAGGAAATAAAATTTATATAAAAGAAAGATTAAAGAAAAAAATAGTAAAAATATTTTGTGTGTGTTAAAGCCTAATTTGGGGAAATGCAAATTGGTGTGCAGGATAAGAATTCTATTACTGACTTACTTAACAAATATTACAGGTTGCTAGCATGCTGACATTTTAAAGATGTATTTATTAGATTTATAAACACATATAGTTATGGGATATAGAGTACAGCACAGAGAATATAGGCAATGGTATTTTAATAGCTATGTAAGGTATCAAATGGGAAATAGACCTGTTGTGGTTATCACTGTGTAAGGGTTGTAAATGTCTAAGCATTATGTTCTCTTGTGCACATGAAGCTAATTTTTAAAAATCTTTTTTAAAAAGTTAAGATTAAACATATGTGAAACTACACTGAAAAAATATCTGTGGTAAGACTACTGTTAGTAACTGAGCATTTAGTCTTCCACTTTAAAGGAAATAGCATTAATTTAAATGCAGGTTTGCCATATTGGTTTAAGACATTCTCCTATTATTTACGTACACATAAAAAGAAAGATTTTGACTTGCCCCTTTTATTTAAGAAAACAGCGTGTAGGCCTATAGGAGGCAGAGGGATATGGTGGACAAGCACTGAGTAGGAGCTTTGAAGATCTGGGTTCAAACCCGTGTTCTGCCACTAAGAGTCACTGAATTTCTGTGGGCCTTGTTTTGTCATCTTTAATAAAAGGTTTTGTCAGATGGTAATTAATGTTCCTCCCTGTCCTAAATAGCTCAGGCTATTTTCCTGAGCCTCCTAAAAGATTAAATCAATTAAGTTACAAATAAGTAAAAATTTCCTCTTTATTAATCCCCACCATTTAGCTCATAGTAGATTTAATCCCATTTCTTTTATTTGTTGCATTAATGCAAATGTTTTAAAACTACATAAAGTTGTTTATGATATTTTGAAATTTATAAGTTATTTTGTTGTGTTTTCTACAGGTTGAATCTGTGGATCACATTGAATTATCTTCTGGCCCTAAATCTGAAAAAACACTGGATTCAAAAACCATTAGCATTTCTGAAGAAGGTTTGTGAAGGATTGTGGGGTCTGAAGCCTTGCTTTGGAAAAATAGGCATTGCCTTTGGAGAATGCCAGAAATAGGAATAATTTTCATACATGAACTGAAGCCAACAGCCCTCCAATTTTTAGATTAGGATTGTTTTTGTGATAATGCAATGGGCTCCCACCTTTCTCTTCTGAGAAGCCAATGCTATCCCGTCTTCTGGCTTCTATAGCAGAGTGGAGCAGTGTGGCCTGGATCTTAGTTTCTGTACCTCACCACCACACTGTGGTTGAACACACAGAGCTTGTGCTGAGGTTGCTGTTTGCCTGTGGTCATCAGCTGAGCTGGACTTTCAGGTTCTTGTTACACGGCCTGGAAATGATGAAGTGTTAAATTTTTGCATTTCTTATTGAAAGGATGGAATAAGGGTAGTTATTCTTAAAAATTTCTACTGCATCTACAGTGTTTATGCCTACATTCTCTCATTTAGTCTTGTCAACAATTTAGTGTTCAGAAAACCAGTCTTTTGGTTTGTTGATTCTGTTTCTTGATTTTCTGTTTCATAAATTTCTATTTTTAGCTTCATTATTTCTTCTGCTTTTGGGGACTTGTTGATTTTTTTCCTAACTTCATTTTTTTTTTCTAATATATGCATTGGAGGCTGAACATATTCCTGCAAGGACCCAGACAAGAGTATGGATACGTACCATCTTTTGATATTGTCAGAGCTAGATTATAATCTGTAGTGAGTTCTTTTTTAGCTCAAAAGATTTTGGCTTTCAAATATTAATGGAGTTTGGGCTATATTTTTGTGAATTATTGTGAATTTTTGTGATTAGATAAGTATATGATAATATCAATTCTTAGATATTTGTTAAAATTTCCTTTGTGGCCATAGCCATCAGTTTTTGTAAATGTTCTATATTTATTTGAAAAGAATAAGCATTTTCTGTTGGTTTGTGTAGGATATATCTATATTTGTAGATATAGATACACATATAGTTGACCCTAGAACAACACAGGTTTGAATTGTATAGGTCCACTTATATGTGGATTCTTTTCAGTAAATGTCTGTAGTATTTTCAGTCCACAACTGGGAGTCCACAACTGTGCATTTTTGTGTCATTTTATATAGGGTCTTGAGCATCCACAGATTTTGGTTTCTGAAGGGTCCTGAAACCAATCCCCTGCAGATACTCAGGGAAAACTAAGTTTTGGAGGAGTCAAAAGTTATACATGGATTTTTTTACTTCTTGGGGGTCAGTGCACCTAACTTCATTTTTCAAGGGTCATCTGTGTGTATAAACACACACATGCACTGACTTAAGTTGTATGCAGATTTTCTAAATTCTTTCAGATTATTTTTGTTCTACTTGATCTATTCATTTCTCAGGGTGCATAAAAAAATTGCCCATAATTGTGGAATTGTTTATTTCTCCTTGTAATTCTGTTAAATGTTGCTATGTAATTAAATGAATGTAGTTCATAATTGTTATATTTTATTGTTGAAGTTTGTTCCTTTTATCATTAAGTAATGATACTTTAGCCCCAATAATGCTTTTAGACTCAAATTCTATTTTTTTCTAACATTAATATTTCTATTTCTGCTTCCTTTTGATTGGTATATCTTTTATGATACATTTTTATTTTTAAAAACACTTAAGGAAAATGTCGAGCATTTCAGTAGAATACAGAATAGTATGTATAATTAATCTTCATGTACCTGAAAACCAACTTTAACAATTATCAACTCATGGCCAATCCTCTTTAATATATATACCCACCCATTCTTCCCACCTTTCCTGGATTATTTTGAAGTAAATCCCAGATAACACGTTACTTTCTCCATATACATTTGATATATAACATTTAATCAGTGTTCAAATATTGCCAGTTGTCTCATTTTTAAAAATAGTTTATTCATTCTAGTTGGAATCTGAGTAAGGTCTCTTCATGGCAATTGGTTGATGGCTTATAAGTCCCCTTTAACTTGTGGGTTCCTCCTCTCTCTCTTTGTCCCCTTGCAATTTATTTGTTGAAGAAACATGGCTGTTCTGAAGTGTTTTGCAGAATCTGGATTTTGCTAATTGAGTCTCTGTGATGTTATTTAACATGTTTCTCTGTCCCTTGTATTTCCTATGAATAAGACATCCCTTAACTTTCAAGCTGAGTGATTAAGTTGTAGTTGTGTCCAGCATATAAGTAGATTTCATTTTTTTAAATAATTAGACAGTTTGAGTTTTAATCATCAGGTATAATCAGTTTCCATTCATAGTGATCATATTTGTGCTTATTTCTATAATCTTATTTAATGCTTCCTACTTTACATTCTATTTTTAATCTCTTACTGATTGTTCTTGAATTCTTAACATTCATAGTTAAAATTTAAGGTGAATATATTGACCTCCCAAACAATATAAGAACTTTAGAGCTTTTTAACACTGATCTGCTTCCTCCCATCTTCTCTGATACTGTTTTCTAATATTTTAGTTCTACCGTGTTTTAAAACTTCCCAGTTATAGGAGTTCCCTGATGGTGTAGTGGCTTAAGGCTTCAGTGCTGTCAATGCTGCAGCCTGGGTTCGATTCCCAACCAGGGGACTACCCACATAAAACAAACAAACAAACAAAACAAAACAAAATAACTTCCCAGTTATTCTCCCTTGTTGTTTAAGGTCAATATTTATTTGAATTTATCTGCATGTTTGCCATTTTCTTTGCCCTCAATTGTTTCTTTTTAAATTTTGTTTAATTAAATAATGTAAATCTGTAAACAATAAGCATATAAAACCAAAACACAGTTTCATGAAGTAATACTTAACCTTATTGCCTGAAATGCACTCTGGCATTTCTGTCTCTGTCTCTGCTGTCGTTGCCCACAATTGCTTCCTACATCCATTTCTTTGAGGATTGTTTCCTTTATCAGTTCTTTCATCTAGAGTCTGTGAGTGGTAAATTCTCCCAGTCTTTCAAAATAGCTTTAGTACAAAATTCTAGGTTGATGCTTATTTTCCCTTGGCACTTTAGAGATATTATTCCATTACCTACTGACATTTCTAATGGCTGAATTTATACTACTTATGTGATGCCTAATTGCTGTTCTTTTATCTCTTACTGTTTTTAAAGTTTACCCTTTCTTTTTTGACTTATTTTTGATACAGTGTTTCTGAGTCTACCAGGGCTGTCCAGAAAAAATCCAGCCATAAATGCCTCTATTACATAGTTGGATGCTTTCCAAACAGCTCTCATATATTTCTTTTTATTCTATATGGGAATAGGAATGATTCTTTAATTTGCAGGGTTAACATTGGAAAATTTTCACCTTTTTTTGCTTTTTGGTATGTGGGTAACTCTCTGGCTGGGAATTGAACCCAGGCTGCAGCGCTGACAGCGCCAGTGCCGAAGCCTTAAGCCATTACACCACCAGGGAACTCCCACACCTATTTTCTTTTGGAGTACTGCTTCTTCCCCATTCATTGGTTTCTAAAACAGCTATTCAGGTATTTTGAACCTTCTGATTCTATTCCCTCTCTTAACCACTTCTTAATGTCCACCTTTTTCTCTCTCAGTGATATACTTAGGGGTGATTTATTCAGATCCATTTTTCAGTCAACTAATCCTGCCTGTCTTCTGCCATGTCATCTTTGCTGTTGGATTTTAATTTTGGTGACTACATTATTTATGTCCAGAAGTTCTGTTTCTTTTTCAAATCTATCTGTTCTTCGAGTATAGTGTCCTATCCTTTTATTGTGGTTTCTATGCCTTTTATCTATTTAATGACTTTAGTAATATTTTATGTCCTTTCAGATTGTTTTCTTTCATGTGTGCATATAGTCTCCATTGCCAAATCTGCATACTGACTCTTTTTTATGCTTCTTTGTATGACTTGTAAGTTTCTATCATCTTTAGAGGTGTTCTACTGGATTCTGTGTGTTTGTCTTTGGAGTGGTTTTGTACTTGCCTCTTGCTGTGTCTGAAGTAGAAAAAAATTTAGGACAAGTTTTTGTGTACATTTCTTGGCTTGGAGTTGCTGTACTGCATGGATAGTATAAATTCAGATCTTACACCTGCTCCTGGAAAGATGGGTATTTTGATTTCAGAGAGTTGACCTTTTTATTTTCTTCCATCTACTAGCCAGGCAGATAGAAAACTCCTTTGCTGCTTCTCCAGGGCAGAGTTTTTCTTATCCTCATCTTAAGACAGCTGTCCTTCAGCGCTCTAGGCCATGAGAAGTAGCTCAGTTCCCCTCGGTGCAATCTGCAGAACCACCTTCTGTTCCTCTGTGGACTGCCCCAGCATCTTGTCCAGCTTTGAATTCCTTTTTCTTTTCTGGCACCAGAGGATTTCTTTACTCATAGGGCTTTGTTGTGTATTAATCAGTTTGTTTCAAATTTAGCATGTCTTCTGTGTTTTTATGACAGAGCAGTAGCCCTACTTTAGCTCAATCTGCCGTGTTTTCTAAAGTTGATAATAAATTTAATAGTTTTTTACTGTGGGAGAGTGTGAATTTTATATATCATAAACTATATTATTATATAGTAGAAAGCTATCAGTTGCAAACTTCTAATATATCTGTGGCCATGTGGAAATGTTAGCTAAGTGTTTTATCTTTACCATGTGATTTTTTTTCTGTTATTTTCTTTTGTCACACAGACCTTGGATTAACGTATTTCCTGACTCATTTGAATAAGGAAGATCAAAGTGACAAAGAACCGACTTTAGAAGCTGAATTTTTGGTAGCAGAAACTCATTCTCGCCAGAAAACCTGTGCGTTTCCTTCTGCCGATTCAGCTGTCAGCCTTTCCAGTGACCAGAATACAACTTTTCCTGGTATTGTCCTTCACTTTTCTCATTTTACATTCTTTATCTTGGAAGATATATTGTAACAATATACTCTTGTTACTGAATAGTGTTTACTGAGAATATAGTTGTAAAAGATTTCTGAAAACATTTTGCAATGTTTATAAATTTTGGGTGTAGGGAAATCAAAAATTGCTTCATTTACAGGAAGAGCTATGTCATCAGAAGATACACTGCAAGAAGGTATTATCTCTATGTAGCTTATTAATGTTAAATATACAACTGAAATTAGTGTATTTGATTTTTACAAAAATTGAGAAATTCCTACTCTGCCAGTTATGAGAACCTTGAATTTTAATTTGGAAACAAAATAATGGGTGTAATTTCTTGAGCCTCTGCCATGTGCCAGACATTGCTGTTTTACATGCATTGACCCTGGTGCGAGCCTAACTGAAGTAAATACCATTAATGTCCCCATTTTACAGATGAAGATATTGAGACTTAGAAAACTTTAGTGCCACTTCTCATTCCATTTCATTTGGAGAGCTGGCAATTAAAAATGCTGGGTTCTATTGAATACATTTTGGCGTATGAATAATATGCCACTAAATACACTAAATACAACAGCTGAACCATTGCAGGTGTTGAAATTATTTTTTTTTCCCTAGATAATAATGTTCTGTAATGATGATTTTACTGTTTACGATGTTTTATTGCCATTATTAAAGTAATGTAAACACTAAGAAATTCTATTTTTAAATGCCATTGACATTTAAATAAGAGAACAGCTATTCAGAAGTTGGTATTTAAAAAGTTGTATTTAAATCTTGTAGGAGTTCCCTGGTGGTGTAGTGGCTTAAGGCTTCGTCGCTAGTGCTGTCTGTCAGCGCTGCAGCCTAGGTTCGATTCCCGGCCAGGAAACTATCCACATACAAAAAACAAAAAAACAAAAACAAAAAAAAAAAACAACTAGGTTATTTGGGGAGTTCACTGATGGTGTAATGGCTTAAGGCTTCGGCGCTGGTGCTGTCAGCGCTGAAGCCTGGGTTCAATTCCCAGCCAGGGAGCTACCTATATACCAAAAAGGGAAAAAAAAAAAATCTTGTTATTTCTTTTAGTTCTTTTCAGATTCTATTTGTATTTTAGCTGTCATCATATGGGAATAGTCATTTCCATTTCACAGAATTGTTGTGATGACTGAGTATTATATATGAAGCATACAGCTGAGAGTCTCTTTCCTGTAGGTTCTTGGTCACCAGTGGTTTCCTCTTTCCTCTTCTGGGGGACAATTGACTAATGAGGTTAAAGAAGTTATAGAGGGTTCTAACTGTGTCTGAGTGGTTTAAACTCCATTTATATTTGGGAATCGTTAGAAAATTCCAAGCAGAAAAGTAAAGTGCGGAGGTTTTTGGGAGGACTAGAATGGAGGTATAGAGTGGTGAGTGAGCTGTTAAATTTGTCTGGCCTGTGAAATAATGAGTACCTGGTCAGTGTTGTGGGAAGGGAGAAGAATATGCAGGAGGCAACATTCTAAACAGGCAGCTGATGGTGCTAAGTGGGTAAGAGAAGAGGACAGAAAAGAACGGCTCTTCAGTGTTACCCGACTGTTAGGTCTGATGTCAAACTCTGGAGTACCTACCTACCTTAAGACCAAATTTAGTAACAGTTTAAGGTGATGCTGGGGTATGTAAGTGGCCACATTTAGGACTCAGTTTTTGACAAAGTGGAGCTTAATGGGATGTTTAGGTTTGAAAACCAGATATAAGAGCCTTTTACTTATATAGTTAAGACTTAGAGCATTCTATTCTCTTCAAGAAAAATGGAAAAAGGGGAAATGCCAATGAATCAGCCTGTGAAATGTCACCCATTAGAGAGCGAGGTGAGCCTCATCAGTGAGGGAAATGGATGTGCAGACTCTGATGAGTTATTTTTAAGAAAAAGTGAGTGGCTAACAGTTTTACCAGCCACGAGAAAGTGTAATATCAAGAGTAGAAGAAGGCAGGTTGGGGGCAAAAACAGACTGAAGAAGCTCTTAAGAGGGGGTTCCCTGGTGGTGTAGTGGCTAGGCTTCGGTGCTCTCACTGCCACGGCCTGGGTTCGATCCCCACTCAGGGAACTAACCAAAAAAAAAAAAAAAAGCTGTTAAGTATAAATTATTTAAGAATTTTGACTTGTTTTGTTTCTTAAATTCCACATCTAAGTAAAATGATATGGCATTTGTCTTTCTCTCTTTATCCATTCATTCATTGATGGACACCAGGTTATCTCCTTACTTTGGCTATCACAAATGGTCCTCCAGTGAACATAGGGGTGTACATGTCCCTTTGTGGTAGTATTTTGGATTTCTTTCAGTACTCAGAAATGGGATTGCTGGATCCTTCTTTGTCTCTTCAATTTAAAGTTTGTTTTGTCTGGTATAAGTATTGCTACCCCAGCTTTTTTTGTTTGTTTGCTGGCTTCTATTTGCATGAAATATCTTTTTTCCATTCCTTTACTTTCAGTCATGTGTGTCTTATCTGAATTGAGCCTATTGTAGGCAGCATATGTAAGGGTCTTGTTTTCTTATCCATTCACCCACCCCCACCCCATGTCTTTTCACTGGGGCATTTAATCCACTTACATTTAAAGTAATTGTTGTTACATTATAGTTACTGTAATTTTGGTATTCATATTTTTATTTTCTTAAAGAAGTCCCTTTAATATTTCTTATAATATTTAGTGGTGATGAACTTCTTTAGCATTTTCTTGCCTGAGAAGCTCTTTATTTGTCCTTCAGTTCTAAATGATGGCTTTACTGAGTGGAGTAATAATCGATTGTTGGTCCTTGCTTTACATTATTTTGAGTATTTTGTGACAGTCCCATCTGGCCTACAGAGTTTCTGTTGAGAAATCAGCGATAGTCTTACGGGAACTCACGTAGGTAACTAACTGCTTGTCTCTTGCTGCTTTTAAGATTCTTTGTCTTTAACTTTTGGCATTTTAACTATTATGTGTCTTAGTGTTGGGCTCTTTGGGTTCATCTTATTTGGGACTCTGCAGTTCTTGGGTTATGACACCTTACCAGGTTTGTACAATGCTGCCAATATAAGGGCATGGTAGTAAGCTTGCAAACTTAATTGTCAGATTTTGGGTAAAATTACAGCTCTGAAAAAGAGTTCCAAAACTGCTTTGAAGGGTGGACTAGGCTCTGGCCTAGGGGGAGTACTTCGAAGGTGACTATAGTGATATTCAGCAATGAGATATGTAGCACTTTTTCTAGGATGAGTTCATGAAATTCATTGTCTGACTTTGTATAAATGTCTGATCACTGTGTTGTAAACCTGAAACTAATATATTGTATGTCAACTGTAATTGAAAAGATACAAAAGTATTAAAAAGAAAAATAGGAGATAAAGGAAAGGAAGTAAAAGATTCTTTGAAGATGGGGATAAATGCAAACTCTTTAGTATTTTAAGGCAAGGAAAAGAAAGTAGTAGAAAAAGAGAAACTGGAAGTACAAGGGTACGGAGGTGCTCTAGGGTTGTTATAGCTTCTTAAGTTAGGTTTCAAGAAGGAAAAGAAATAAATAATAAATGGCATAAAACATATAAAGATGTATAAATTAAAATGATATTCTCAATGTTTGATTCCAAATTTAAAAAGAAACCAAATTATTATTTAAAAGTGGAGAATTTAGGGAGTTCCTTGATGGTGCAGTGGCTTAAGGCTTCAGCGTTGGCACTGTCAGCGCTGCGGCCTGGATTCGATTCCCAGCCAGGGAGCTACCCACATACCAAAAAGCACAAAAAAAAAAAAAAAAAAAGTATAAAAGTGGAGAATTTAGATGCCCTAATAGGTGTTTTCTTCTTCAGAGTAGGCCTTTTGGGTAGATGTACATATAGTCATTCCCATACTTCAAGTGCTCAGAAGTAGCTTAGATTTCCTCTTTTGAACTTGCTTTCCATTTTTTAGCACATTCTTCAGAGTATTATTAATAGTGGCAAATAATTTATTCACGAAGAATGGATTTAATTTTTTGGTAACAGCCGTAAGTTCTTTAGAGGCATTTCTGTGTGTCACTTTGAAATTTGAAAAAGGAATTGTGATCATCAAGGAATGAAGCTTATCCATTGTGTTTAGTAAATTGTGAAGGCAGTCCAGGAAGAGTTTCAAAAATGGTTTGAAAATGAAGTAAGGATAGAATCATCCTACATAACTATTTTTAAAAGTATTTATTTGGATATACATTTTTCTGCCCTTTGATAAAAGGAATCAGTTTCTTAATAGTCAGACCTTTTATATCTGATTAATCTATACTTACACCATTATTTTTTCTTTCAGTAGTGGAGGTTTTTCTTAATAAATTTAATTAATTTCTATTAAGTCGAATGCCCAGACTGGATAATGTAAGATAATGTAAAATCCTTGATTTGAGGATTAATCAATTAAAACATGCTTGAGAAAGCAAGATTATTTAATATTAAAAATATGTAGATTTATAAGTCTTAGGGGCAGAATGTATTTATCTTAGTATAAGAAAACTTTAAAATGTTTTTGAGAAGAGATGTCAGAACGCTTTAACCTATATTAATTCAGTTCTCTTTGAGGGTTATACAAATAGAAAATTGAGTAAATTGTTTTGCTCTAAAGACATCTAGTTTATATTGGACAAGGTTTAAAAATTGTTCTTTTTTTTTTTTTTTTTTTGGTATGTGGGTAGTTCCTGGCTGGGAATCGAACCCAGGCCGCAGCACTGACAGTGCCAGCGCTGAAGCCTTAAGCCACTACACCATCAGGGAACTCCTAAAAATTGTTCTTTGAGTCATATTCTTCCAAGTAAAAGCTTCTTGGATTTAAATGATATATTTTTCCAAATGAATTACATTTACGTGACTGGAGGGTTTTATTTTTGTTCTGTTTTTTTATGGTTGTTTTAGTAAATTGCACTCTGGTATTCCAAACTGTACTAAGCAAAGAAAGATTATACCTCCTAAAGAGTATTATTCAGAGTACTCTGGATAGAAAATTAGTAATCTTAATGTGGACAGTACTTACTACCAAATAGCATATTCAAGAGAAGGATAAATGTGCTGTATGTATATATCTTTAAATCATTTTGGAAGTTTAAAAATATTTTAATTTCTGGTTATATAATTTCTAAGGTTAATAATTGAAAGTACATGGGAGTTCCCTGGTGGTGTAGTGGCTTAAGGCTTCAGTGTTGGCGCTGTCAGCGCTGCGGCCTGGGTTCGATTCCCAGCCAGGGAGCTACCCACATACCAAAAAGAAAAAAAAAAAAAAAAAAAAAAAAAGTAAAAACATAAGTGACCTGAAATTTTTATTAATAATGTTTTCTTTTTAAGGCATGAATAACAGTGATGAGTTATTTGAGAGGTAAATATCTTATGAATTAATTCACAATTTTATTTAAAGGTGGGTATAAATTATGTGTTCTGGAAATTTTAGTCAGGTATGTGAACTCTTTTTTCATGGATTATAGGAATGTAATTCCCATTGGGAATGGGTTATTTTAAGAAACTGATGATTGTTATTCCTTACTGTTTTAGCATAGGTAGTTAGAATACTGTAGACTACCTTGGCTACATTTTCTTTTGCTACATATATATTAAATTTCAGCAGGCAGGACAGGTAGAAGTTGACCTTGGCCTTCTGTTGCTTTTTCAGAGCAAGTACAAAATCATCAATTACTGATGATTAGGCTTTTGCACTGAATATTACTGGAATTAAAGAAATAGAAAGTAGAGCAGTTATATGTTTATAATTTTTGTGTTCACTTATGTTCTTGGAGGGCATAGTTTTACTTGCTTATTTTTGCTTAATGCAATTAAGTTGTTGATACTGACTTATATTTCTCAAATTGTATTTGCAATTAAAGTGTTTCAGTAGATCCACTCCAGACAACTGGATTGACTGATATTGCAGACATTATTGATGATCTCATTACGAAAGATGGAGTTTTCAGTGAAGAGCTGGGCTTAACAGAAAAGCAAGCTAGGAGTATCTCCAGGTAATCATTGAATAATTAACTTTTAACCTATTTAAATGTTCAGGGTTCAATAATAAAAACTGGCAGTATTTCAATGTTATTTTTATGAAACAAATTCAAAGCTTGGATTTTTTCTTTTTTTTTTTTTTTTTTTTTTTTTTTTTTTTTTTTTTTTTTTTTTGGTAGCTCCCTGACTGGGAATCAAACCCAGGCCGCAGCGCTGACAGCGCCAACGCCGAAGCCTTAAGCCACTACACCATCAGGGAACTCCCTTTTTTTTTTTTTTTGGATAGTTCCCTGGCTGGGAATCAAATCCAGGCCATGGCGTTGAGAGCGCCGAAGCCTCGTCACTACACCACCAGGGAACCCCTGGATTTTTTTCTTCATAAATACATTTTGTGATATTTGTGTCATTCCTACCCCTCCCCCAAAAGAATAGAGACTGATTTATTTAATTTATACAGCACATCTGTATCATAAGAGTTTTCCCAAGGTCTCATCACTCTTAAGTACAACATATATTTCTGTTTCTTCTTAGAAGTAATTAATGATTTAGTTAACGATTTAGGATGTTATCCTAAATACTAACCCTTGAAATACATTTTAAATATCCTTTCCATGGGACATTAGGTTAAAATGTTTTTCCTTGCAACCTTTTCTGGATCAAGAGCTGGTTCCTCATAGGATAAAAGCTGGCTGTCCTACCAGTGCTTTCCTTTAAGAATACACACTTCATGGTTTGTTTATATAAGATAGTTAACATTAAGATAGTTATGAATAGCACTTGTATTTCTTTATTTCCCCAGTTAGTTCTGTTTACTAGTTCAGTGGAAATGCAGTGTAGTATAAGTGAGTTTACAAGGCTGTTACCAGGAAATCGTATACAAAAAAAAACTCAATTTATATTCAAGTAGTGGAATTATCTGTGTATTATGACTCTTATCAAGACCATGCAAATCCTAACTTACTTGCAAACTTTTAGTTACCTTTAATCCAATATATAGGAATTTGCTGCCTTTTTTGTTAATGATTACAAGGTTGGACAGTTTATTTCGCAAACTCATCCTAGGAAAAGTGCTACATACCTCATAGCCGAATATCACTATGGTCACCTTCGAAGTACTCCCCTTGGGAAGCTATGCACTGATACTAGCACCTAGTCCATCCTTCAAAACAATTTTAGAACTCTTTTTTTCTGGAATGGTCATCAGAGCTGTTATGCCCAAAATCTGACAATTAAGTTTTTTTGTTTTTTTGTTTTGTTTTTTTTTGCCTTTTGGTATGCGGGTAGCTCCCTGACTGGGAATCGAACCCAGGCCGCAGCACTCACAGCGCCAGCGCCAAAGCCTTAAGCCACTACACCATCAGGGAACTCCCTGACAATTAAGTTTGCAAACTTTCTACTGTGTGCTTACATTGGCAGCACTGTACAAACAACTCGATAAGGTGTCATAACCTTGCCACGGTACGATGACAGCTCTCATAGCCATTCCAGAAAAAGAGTTTCAAAATTACTTTGAAGGGTGGACTAGATGCTGGTGTCAGTGCATAGCTTCTCAAGGGGGATACTTTGAAGGTGACCATAGTGATATTCAGCAATGAAGTATGTAGCACTTTTTCTAGGATGAGTTCACGAAATTGTCTGACCTCGTACATTATAAATGTGTCATAACTAATGTATTAAATATCAAGATTTGGAATAAAAATAAAATATGGTTTCTATTCCTGAATGAAGATAAAATTATAAACATGTATGACATAAAACCAAATTATATCAGTTATAACCAAATCCTATAGGAACTTTGGGGAAAAGAGTCAATCAAAGAAGACAGATTCACCAGTTACAGTACTTTGAGCTATATTTCAAAAGGTCAGTAGAGATTCATATGGCTTATAACTGGAAGAAAGGGTATTCTAGGCAGCAAGACTATATAATATTACAAAGGTGTGATGATCAGTGGAGCGCCGGGCATTAGATGTAACTGGAGCTTATGCAATGGAAAGAGAGTAAGGGTGGGCTGGGTGTGCTGGCTGCCACTGGGGACCAGTGGCAATCTGAGTTACCTTATCTACAAGCAGTAGTGGGGTCAGCAAAGGGCTTTAAACTAGAAATGGGTGCCATTGGAGGTCTTATTATCTCAGTAGTCTAGACCTGAGATAACTCAGAATGGAAAGTGTAGGGAAATAAGCACAAGTAAACCTAGAGACTGTCAGGAGGAAGTGGGAATGATTTTCTGTACTTGGATGACTGAGTTGATGGTGATTTCTTTAGCCAAATAGAGAATGTAGTTTTAGATACAAGGTATCTAAAACTAAGAGAATATTCAGTTGGTAATATTCATTGGTACATTAGTTTTAGATCCTCCTAGAAGCAGATGCCAAAATGAGATTTAGATGAGTAAGAGATTTATTACTTGGAGAAACATCTGAGAGGGGAAAAGGGGTAGGAGCTAGAAGAGATGGAAACAGCTGTCAGACTACAGTGCTCATGTGGATGTCACCCTGTGTTAGGGGTCTACAGCATCACCCCAAGTCAGTGAATTCACAGGGAGGACTTGGAGGACTCTAAGCATATGGTTGTACTCATAACTATAACTTATTATAATGAAAAGATACAAAGCAAAATTAGGAAAGGGAAAAGGTGCATGGGGTAGAGTCCAGAGGAAACCAAGCACAAGTTTCCTAGAATCCTTTCCCAGTGGAGTCACACAGGGCACACTTAATTCTTCCAGCCACAAGTTGTGACAATGCATGTGAAATGTGGTGTACCAAGGAATCTTGTAGAGACTCAGTGCCCAGGATTTTTACTGGGGGCTGGTCAGGTAGGCACCCTCTGCCTGATACATACTGAGTCCAGATCCTAGAAGGAAAGCAGGTGTTGAGTATCTTGCCCATCTTCTATTCCAGCTGGCATCCTCTGGATGGATGATGAGTCTGCCCCAAATCCCCATCTCACACCACCTTTTTTTTTTTTTCCCCTCCTTAAAGCAATGTATTTATTGAAAATCCAAGAGGGTCTCTATTAGCTATATATAAAGGTAGTAAATTACCAAGAGACTAAATAGAGTTAATACAATTCTCATGAAAATAAAAATAAAAATAATTATTTTGCTCTGTAGAATCTGTTGAGCATTGATTCTTTACTACGAAAGGACATGTGAACTATTAGAAGTCACACCACCTTTTTGCCTGGACCACTCTTAGAACTACTGGTGTTAGTTCTTCTGATAAGCAGAAGCCAAGATGGGATTAGATGTACACGAGATTTACTGAGAGAAATGTATGTGAGGGCAAGCGAGGAAGAGGCATGACCCCTCCCTGTGAAGGAAAGAGGGAAAAGAAGAAGGGTTAAGTATGTAGAATCTCAGAGTACAATGTAGTTCTAAGAAAGTTTCAGGTCAGTGATGAGACATCAAGCCAAAGTCACCCATCAGAGGTATCCTGTGTCTTGCAGGAATGGGCCAGCCACATCCCTCCATGCTCAGTCATTAGCTTGGGCCAGTCCCTGGGAAGTATAGCCTGGGCATGAATGTGATGCAGGACAGCATTTCTGAAGACATCTCTGTATTGTAAATCTTGGAAGTGATTGCAATAGCCCAGGATTAGATTATAGGTGAAAAAGTCCAAAGCAGAACCTTGAAGGACATTAATATTGAAGTGACAAGCACAGAAGAAAGGAGCCAATGTAGGAGGCTACATAGTGTTTTGAGAGTTAGAAAAAGACCCGGGTAACAGGGAATTTACAGCAGAAAGAAAAGCCAATTGTATCCAATGTTATGGAGAAGTCTAGTAGGATCAAGACTGAAGAGGCCTTGGTGGCCTTTCTGAGGTCATATTCAGTGGATTTCAGGGGACAGGTTGGGGCAAGTTGACTAGAGATCGTAAGTGTATACTACTTTTCAAAGATAGTGCAAAATCTTTCCAAATAAGCGATAATTTAGTTGATACTTATCTCTGTAACAAATTTAAAATCAAGTGATGCCCAGTCTGTTAAATTCCTCAGGATTCAGCATTCTTCCAGGAGACGTCCTCAAAGAACTGAGGAGGAGAGACGAGAGATTCAAGTCTGGATGAAAAGAAAACGAAAAGAAAGAATGGCAGAGTACTTAAATGAACTGGCAGAAAAGAGAGGGCAAGAACATAATCCTTTCTGCCCCAGGAGCAATCCAGTAAGTCTGCAGTATCAAGGATAATGGAATTAGCACAGAACATATATAGTTTTTCCTGGCAAATGGTCAAGAAAAGGATTAATATAATTTGGATGCATTTTTCATGTGACTGAAAGAAAAGTCATTATTTTACTTAAGTTAGGAAAACAAATTACCTTAAAATGTAGAAGGTATTATTGTACAAACCATGTTCTGTTAAGCCATCTTTTTTTTTTTTTTTTTAATTATTATTATTATTTTTTTTTTTTTTTTGCTTTTTGGTATGTGAGTAGTTCCCTGGCCGGGAATCAAACCCAGGCCGCAGCGCTGACAGTGCCAGCGTCAGCGCCGAAGCCTTAAGCCACTACACCATCAGGGAACTCCAGTTAAGCCATCTTAAGTACTTTTTTTCTCCCCCAGGCTAATTACGGCTCTAGCATTTTAAACAAATGAAGAGTTTGAGTGATTGTGTGAACATTTGGAGTTGTTCCCTTAATTTTCAATGAGAGTTGATGGCAGTTGAACAAGTGACTTTGTGTGTGGTAAAGCCATTTTAAAAATCCATTTTCTATCCATACATATCTGCAAAAAATTGTAAAAAGTATGGTCCAGTCATGTACCAACAGAACGATGGCGTGCGTGTGTGTGTGTGTGTGTGTGTGTGTGTGTGTGTATTTCAACTGTCAACATTCATTTACTGAGCCCTGACTATGGACATAACCATGGCTAGGTCAGAAGTATTTCTTCAGAAGGTGAAACAAAGCAGTGTTACTTAGATAATCACATTACTATGAAAATCACATTTAAATTATAATTAGATTAGTTTTACTTTCTAATCTGAAATAAAATATAATAGTACTTTTTTTTTCAGCATCATTTCAAGTGAATTTTCTAGATAAGGTTGTCACATTCAAGCACCAAATGGTGGAAAAGTAGGTGAACTATTATTTAAAATATGTAATTTACATACCTATGTCTGGAGAGAGCATGTTGATGTCAATATAACATTTTGTTGATGGCTCTGGGGACATGGTAATGACCTTCAGAACTAATGAGGTACATGAATCTTTAAGTGCATGTGTATATATGTGTGTTCCCCCACCCCATGGAGGGGGCAGTTCTGAAACCAACCCTCCCTCTGTCAGCCACACAAATACCCATGATGATTAGCATTATGTTCAAATTTAGAATAAATTAATTCTGAGGACGTCAGCACTGTTTAGGTTATACACTTTGTGACATATCTTTCAAGATCGCAGAGCTTGTTTCTTTTTAGCTTCTATTTGAGTAAAGGTATGGGATTAGGAAGGGGTTAGTTAATGTAATTAAAACTTCCATTTGAATTTCTATCAGAAATGAATAAGACCTTTATTTTACTTTATTTATTTATTTATTTATTTTGCTTTTTGGTATGCGGGTAGCTCCCTGGCTGGGAATTGAACCCAGGCCGCAGCGCTGACAGCACCAGCGCCAAAGCCTTAAGCCACTACACCACCAGGGAACTCCCAAGACCTTTAATTTTTATTGACTACTTCTACATAGGATCCTGAGAAAGTGACTTCACTTCTGTGAGCATGTTTTTATACACACAATTCGTGTGAAAAGACTTACTCCTTAATGACTCAACACTAACTCTTAATGTTCTGGAGTGAGATGTGTATAGCTGACATTTCTCAGTTTGCCTCATGGTGCATAAGCTTTAAAGAGTTTACAAGTCCCAGTGAAGTCACTGCCGTAGGTTTCTGGTAAACATTTTCAAACATCAGAATGGTGGTTTTAAATGTCTAGCTGATTTCTGCTTTATCAACCAAGCTGTTGGTGAGATTAATCACAAGACTGAGTACACAGTCAGGTGTTTTTATCCTGCATAAATGTTCTTATTTTCCATTTTAAATGCATCTGATAAGGTTCTCTCCTTTTGCAAAAATACATTAATTTAGCTACTGAAATAGATTTGCATTCCATTTATTAATTTGAATTGTATTTAATTATATAATACTTTAACATTTGTATGTTTTGTGCTGGGGTCAGAAGCTTTATCAAATATGACAGTATTTTGCACTATTTCCTAAATAGTAATTATGTTTTAACTTCCTGTTAAAATCGATTGGTGGAATTTTCATGTTTTCCTTGGATCATCATGGTTTAATTATTTGTACTGAACAACAGTGAACTAACTGGATATTTCTTGTGCAGTTTTACATGACTTCCAGGGAAATCAGGCTGAGACAAAAGATGAAGCATGAAAGAGACAGGTGAGTTTGGTACCTATATCCTTGAGCATTCCTTCTAGCTTCCTCACCTGAGGTGTAGATAATGCCTAAAGAATTCTAGTTTTCACAGTAGTCCCGTTTTTCGTCTTTTTTGTCAATCATGGGAGATAAATGCAAGGAAACTAATTAGACTCTACTAGCCTATTTAGGAATTTGCTTTCAAATGTTATTTACTCCATTTCAATTTTTATTTTTATTTCTACTATTCTCTTCCCTTTTCAAATCCAGACATGTATTTTGAAAATATCCCAAAGGCATAACTGTAGATACCTTTAATAATATGACCTAATGGTTCAGACATCTGAAATTTGATATTGCATTCAAAGTGCATTTAAAAAGCATTGAAAAACACAAATGGTAGGTGGTCTTAAAACACAATGTGCCTTCTAGCAATATTAACTAAAGGTGCCTCTTATTAAATGTTATTTAATTTTTTCTCTAAAGATTGCTGTTCTCTGACCACTATAGTCGTCGAATCTCACAAGCATACAGTCTGATGAATGAACTGTTATCTGAATCAGTACAGCTACCAGCAACTGCACAGAAGCCATTGCCTAACAGACCCAGAAGTGCTCAGATTTCCAGACAGCAATGCTCCCTTTCTCCAAGAAGGTAAGATAAGGTTCGGTATGTCATTTGGCAAGATAATAGAAGGTATGCTAGGAAATACAGTGCTTGTGTGACTTAAATTAAATTCATTGTATTTCCATCTAACCTACTCAGAATTTTGATGATAAAGTGAAAAAAAAAAAAAAGGCTCCTAAGTATGAGGGCTTTATAAGTTTATAGAATTATCATGGAAATGTTGTTAAATTTCTAAGATAGAGCAAAGCAGTATACATAATACAATTTTGATATCCATTCAATCCTGTTTTCTTCTTTTCTTAGTTTTTGTTAGTACAGTAGATTCTCCGTTAACCGGCACCCATGGGGATTGGTAGATGCCGGATAAATGTAAGTAGACTCTGCCAGTTGCTTGAGTTCTGGTTAACGGAGAGTCTGCTGTATTTCCTTTTGTAATTTGCCTCATGTCACTCTCTGTTTCTGCATTTGGGTCTACTCTTGCAGAAAGTACACCCAGCTTACCACTACTTCTCTGCTTTCTCTTCCTACCCTGCTCAGTTATTGCTGATTCAATTGTAGATACTATTATATGTTTCTTCTTGAATTAATTACCTGAAATAGGTTTGGATATGAGTTCATGAGATAGGAATTAATTAAACATAGAATGCTAAAGCAGAGTATTCAAGTATAAAGTTTCTTGTACATGGCAAACAAACACACAAAATTGTATTTGTTGGTGATCCATGAGGTGAACAGTTAGCAATACAGTGTTATTAAAATTTACCACCTTTAACAAAATAAATGGTTAAGATTATAAACATAGGAGTTCCCTGGTGGTGTGGTGGCTAGGCTTCGGCGCTGTCAAAGCTGCAGCCTGGGTTCGATTCCCAGCCAGGGAACTACCCACATAAAAAAAAAAAAAGATTATAAACATAATCACATACTTTCAGAGTCTAAAGAAAGTGCTACCCAAAATAGACCTTGATACAGTCATATCACTTGTGCATGTGTAATTTGGGGTATACTCAAAATACCACCTGCCCTTAGAATCTTTTCTAGAATAAAGCAGCATCTTAAATACATAAATAATAACTGTCAAATACACAGAGAATTTGAAATGGATATAGAGAGAATAAAGTTCTTTGAAAAAAACGAAGTTTGAGTTATGAAGAATAATTTGTTCAAAGTTATACACTAAAGATATCACTGAGGTATATAGTAAGTGAATGTGTATACCCATTCTCACTTAACGACCTACCTGTGCAATGGCCTCTCGCACTTAACAACCAATTCTCCAGCACAGGGAATCCCCTTTCTCAGTCTTTGCCTTATTCCCACAGTTGGTCAGTATTCACTACAAAGCATTCACAATCACACAAGACTACGGGTATTTCATTTGTAAGTGTGGTGTTGCGTGATATCTATTGAACAGTACATACCCTATGGTGCCACAACACACCACAACACTTTAAGCTCCTCACTTATCAACCAATTTGCCTAATGACTGTGTCATAGGAACAGAACTTGGTTGTTAAGTGAGAAGTGCCTATATTCATCTGAGCTAGAATTTGAGCTTTTTTGAAATATTACAGTTTATGACTGATATGAGATTCTAGGAATATAATAATATAATTTCTACTTTAGGGAGACTCTACATGGTCACAATTTTCCAATAAATCGACCTGGAAAAGTCAAATACACATCAAAACCAAGTTATATCTCCAAAGGGAAACCTTCTGGGCAACGTCAAGACTCACCTCAGCCACGTGGTAAGATGTAAAGCTTTATTATCTTGTGGAATTCTCACTTACTCCTCTTCGTCTCCAGAGTTAATTTTCATTAGTGAAAGCTGTAAACCTTAGTGAAAAGCAGTTCTCATTTCAGCAAAATGCAAGATACTGATAAAGACTTAACTGCACTGGGATTTTGTTCTATTGCTTTGTTGTAAGAAGACTCCATGAATCTTTTTAAACCAGTGGCCTTTTTGTAATAGAATTTGAATGGTCAGTAAATCTTATATGACTTATTTGGAAATCTGTTTCTTTTGTGTGTCTGGCTAAAGATGGAGGCATTTTTACAAATTAAGTTCTGATAGTATTGCTCTTCTGTGATATATCCATCCTGAAATCTAAGAAAATCAGATGAGGGAGTTCCTTGATGGTGTAGTGGCTTAAGGCTTTGGCGCTGGCGCTGTCAGCGCTGCGGCCTGGGTTCGATTCCCAGCCAAGGAGCTACCCACATACCAATAAAAAAAAAAAAAAATCAGATGAAATAATTTTATGTTTTCACCTTTTGAACATCTTTTTACACATTTAAAGATATCTGTTATTTAATGGCTACCTTCCTTTAATTTTGCTTTATTTCAGCTTTGATTTCTAAAGTAAAACATACTTATTTGTAAAATGATTATACATTAAAATGTATAGTCATAGCTAACATGTAGTATAAATGTATACAGATAAAAATATAAAATAATAACGTACCAGGTCTTATTTAAGCTCTTTAATTACGTCTCTGTGAAACAGGTATTATGTCCCCCTTTTTTTTTTTTTTTTTGCTTTTTGGTATGTGGATAGCTCCCTGACCAGGAATCGAACCCAGGCTGCAGCACTGACAGCGCCAGCGCCGAAGCCCAAAGCCACTACACCATCAGGGAACTCCCTTTTTTTTTTTTTTTGCTTTTTGGTATGTGATGTCCCCCTTTTAAAGATGAGGAAACCAAGGCAGAGAAAGTTGAGTGGTTGAGGATTATAAGAAAAACATTTTGCATAACATAAATATTAAATGGTTACTATATTCCTAGAATTTAAGAATCCTTAGTTAATCATTCTCTTGAGAAAACTTAATTCAGTATCTTGTCTAGGTGTTTATTGCTAGTAGGCTGGTGTGCCTGGCTTTTCCAGTTGGCAGAGATGCTGTTCAAGGCACATTTGTCATTTGAAGGATGGGGGTTGTGCTATAAGGGATGCCAAGTCTCCAAGTAGAGTTTTCCGTCCCTTCACCTGTACTTTTGTCTTGCTTTCTTGGTTCAAATCAACCACCATTTATTGGCTCCTCACCTATCAGAAGGTTTCTTTCCTCAAAGGTCTTACAATATGATATGCAGATAGTCATGCATGCAACAGAAGCTTGAAGCAGTTTGCCTGTCTTTATAGGAATGGCCACTTTTACCGTGCAGAAGAAAAGCAGGTGGAGCCAAAGTGGAAATAAGCAAGGCTGTGTAGTGGGTTCCCTGGTGGTGTAGTGGCTAGGCTTCCGCATTCTCAATTCCCAGCCAGGGAGCCACCCACATGCCGTCACCCGCCCCCCCATCCTCCCCAAAAAAAGGCTGTGCAGTCCCCAGTTACCCTCCAGAAAAGTAAGGGATACATAAAATAGAAGTCTTTGGATTTAATACTTTTTTTTTTTTTTTTTTTTTTTTTGGATTTAATAATTTTTAAAATCATAAATGACTCTTAGAAATTTCATCGGAAAGAAGTGTGTGGCTTTGTGGTTCAGAGAAGAGGCCGTGGAGTTAGCTTGTCTGGAATCCTGGTTCACCACTTACCCTTCAGCCTGGGGCAGCTCTTTATCCATTTGTGTAAGCTTCATTCTCACCTGCAAACTACAGATTATAACAGTGAGAATGTATGGAATGAGCTTACAAAGTGCTGAACATAAATACAAGTACTCAGGAAGGTGCTCTGATCACATAGTCATAGAACACACAGTCCCCTAAGTTTGGGATTTGGGGCCTGATTTTGCTCCATCTCTGGATATTTGCCCAAAGTGCTCTGATGTAGAGAGGAAAATTGTACCTGATTATCTTAATTCTTAATGTCTCCCCAAGCCCACTCCTCACCCCATGTTTTTTTTTTTTTTAAGGAATCAAAGTGTTCCAAATCTCCTTCATTTTCTGAGGAGCTTTATTTTTTTTTTTTTTGCTTTTTGGTATGTGGGTAGCTCCCTGACTGGGAATCGAACCCAGGCCGCAGCGCTGACAGCGCCAACGCCGAAGCCTTAAGCCACTACACCATCAGGGAACTCCTCACCCCATGTTAAGTCTTCACAATTTAAGGGACTTACACATTCTTTCTCTTAGGTCTCTATAACAACCCTGGTAGATAGTCAGGACAACTGTTATTCCCACCTTACAGCTGAGGAGACTGAGGCTAGAGACATTACGTGCCCTGCTCAGATCTCCTTCGCACAATGAAAATCATAGTTAATGGTTACAGAGAATGTACTTGATGCCAAGCAGTTTATTAGCACCCTATGTGCGTGATCTCACTTAATCCTCATGTTAATCCAGTGAGGTCTGTGGCATTATCTCAATTTATAGAAAGGAAGTAAATTTGGTAAGGATGATGATGAAAACAACGAATCAGACTATTCCTGCTGTCATCCTACTGCTATCTCCTTTCTTTGCAGATTCATCTGTCGGCTCCCCACATCTCTCTTGACGTGTCTATTTAACTCATCTCTCAAAGTTTAATGTCAATGGCTATGTTTTCTAGAAATTCTACATTTTTTTCATACTTTCCCCCATTGTATGTATTAAAACTGAAGTCTCTACTTATTAGGTTCAGTTTGAGCCCATTTCCTGTGCTTTTATAATTCCAGGCTAGTTTTTGCCTTTCAGTCTCTCATTTTATTCCTTGGTAAAATGTCTTCTAGTTTAAAGTACTCCATAGCTTCTTATTCTTTTGGAAGCAAATATCTAGCAGTGGTTAATTTAACAGATAAAATGCCCCAAAATATGATGTTGCCCCTAAAAGTAGCTGAAATTGTGTGTACATTTGTATTGTATTGTTTATGAAAGCTCCAGCGAATCCAGGGTTTTGTGGTCTGGAAGTGAATTATGATCCAGCATGAGGCCTTGCCCATAGAAAGGCAAATGGAAGTATTTATTTCAGTGCCCAGTGATAGCCCTGCCACTGAGAGGAAGAAATTTAGTAGTTTGGGTTGTTTGTCTAGACCATGACCCAATAACTGACAGGGCAGGAGGAGGAGCAGGGTTTTCTTTTGGGGGTTGTGGAGGTGATGGCTTCAGTTTGACTGTTCAGTCAGACTGCTCAGGCTAGACTCTCTGGACTTGCTTGGCAGTGGGGTGTAAAGAAACCGAGTGGCAGTGTTCACTGTTTGTTTATAGAGAAGTCTCAACTTACTCTCTTGTACTGGCTGACTGCTTTCTTACCACAGTGTGTTCATGTACGTGTTCCTATTGTCCATGAGTATTCTTCTGTAGGGTTTTTCAAAATTTGTTCAAGTAAATAATATTTACTTAAATAATTATTTTAACATGGAACTTTCAGTCACATCCCAGAAGACTCAGTGATATCTTTAAATAGCAGGAAAAAAAGTCCAATCTTTTTCAGCTAGAGCACAGCTGTCACAGCAGATGCTGAAGCGGTGACTAACTGCAGATAATAAACCTGTTTCTCTTTCAGACCTTGGGGCCCATCAAAGCGCTCTTGTACTGCCACCCCCTCCCTCCGGCACTAACCCAGGAAGCAAGCGGCCAGGCAGCTGCTGCCTTGGGGATCCAGATAAATAGACCCATTTCTCACCTACAGATATAAAGATCATCCTAACGAGATACTCCGAATACTGTTCTCCTTCACCCCCCAAAATAGAAAGTTAAGTGATTAGCTCAGGTCTTCGGCAAATTACGTAACCTCTCTACAGCTGGACTTTTGTTTGCAAAATGGAGAAAATAACTTTTCCCATAGGATTTTCATGAATATTATTCAGCAACCATCCACTGAGCTTCGGCAGCACAAAAATAAGATGAAGGACCTTAAAGAAGGTCCCTTGGAGAACGTGTTGTTGGAGTGAAGATCCTGAATAATGAAACAGGGATCATCTATACATAAAGATAAAGCAGAGAGAAGAGCAACTTCAAAGCTGTGAAACACACTTGGCATGTCAGAAAGATCAGTATGGGAAAGAAAGATGGTTGGAGAGATGGGCTAGATGCTGTCGGCTAAGGCAAAAAGGTTGGATTTTACTCTGGATCTAGTGGGACTCCATTGGGGGGAATTAAGAGAGAGATAATATAATTTGTTTTAGAACAAGTGGTAGAAAAAGAACAGACGAAGGCAGACAAGCACAGAGATGTTGCTTGGACAAGAGTTCTAGCACTAGAAATGGAGGAAAGATTTTAGATTTTGGAATGTATTAAGAGGACAGACCAAATTAAGACTTGGTAATGACTGGTTATAGGATGTGTAAGAAAGAGAAGGATAAAGGACAATCGGATTTTAATCTGAGCATTTTTGCTGAGATGGGGAAGACTACTGGAGGAATGGGTTTAGAGGCAAAAATTAACATTTTGGTTTTGGACATGTTAAACCTGAGATGTTTATTGCACACCCCAGTAAAGATGTCAAGAAGTCAGTTTGCTCTATAAAGCCAGAGATACAGGTTTGAGAGTTGTCAGCATGTAGATGGTATTTACAGCCATGGAACTGGACAAGGTCAGCCAGGGAGTGTGTGGATGTGGAAGAGGATCCAAGGACTAGGCCTGGGGCACTCTGGTAAATTCAAGGGACTAAATGTAGGTAAAGCACTTAGCCCATAGTAAATGCCAAAACGCATGCTGTAATTGTGTTGGCAGTATCCTTACCTTTTAGCATGTGAGGTTGGTAGAGCTTTAAAGATCAGGTCGCCCAAACTTCAACACCCTGTTACCTCTTCTTCCCCTCTTCAGGGAGCCACATGACTGCTTGTTGGGACTTGTGTTTACTTCCTGTCATACTCCATGTCTTGGGCATTTCTTCAGGTCACCTAGATGAGGGGCACAGAGTGTGTTAGGTTGGGCAAGCTCCTCTGGGGCCTTTGCAAAGAAGCATGGTGGGTTGATGGATTTGCTAAGTTGCCTCTGGACACTAGCTGGGAGGTTTCTTTTCTATAAATAATGCTATTCAGTAAGGATGGGGTGGACCATAATATGCTGTCACTGCATTTACCTTGATGCCTGTAGTGAAGATGCCTAAAAATCACTCCTAGGAAGCTTCCACAAGACTTTCCTTAAGACTTCACCCTGCTTTGAAGCTGGATCTTCTCCACAGTTCTTTTCTGTGGTCTCTCCTCCCCGGACTCTTGTTCTAGAGGTTACTGCTAGTTTTAAAATCAAAAGAGGTGGCCAGAATTCAATTTCCTTCTCTCACACTGACAGAACAGGAATTGTTAGAACTCTTACACAAACTATATCCAGATCTTGTGATTCAAATATTAGGTAAAATATGACTGCCTTGGATTTGATGATAAAAGTCACAATAAATGAACAAACTTACAAATGAATCATCCAAGTGTATGCTTTATTCTTTTCCCCTGGAAGGCTCTACTGCTCCATGTGGTCGTCTGCAGCATCCAGAAGAGCATGAATGTGCTGGGCTTGTACCTCAAACCAAGCAGGTGTGTGTGGAGTATGAGAGAGAAGAGACTGTGGTCAGTCCCTGGATGTTACCTTCAGACATCTGCAAGATTCTTCATGAAAGCCACAGTTCCCTTCTACAAGTAAGCACTGTTCCAGGTTTCAGTTAGCCAAGTGATTCCTTTGTTCAGTTTTTTTCTTTTTGGAGGGAGGAGGTGGGGACTGGGTGGGTGGGATGTAGGGATACTGAGATTGTTAGGTCAGTTGGGAGTAGTGATTCAAAGCACCTACACTTTTGGCAGAACACTCCACCAGTTATCTTTAAGAATTGTCCTTGACTTCGTGTATTTTCTTTTTAACTAGAAACCCCACAAAACTGTAAAAACAGCTAATTGCATTATGGGTATAAAACTCCATCCTGTCCACTCTTCAGATCTGGTGCCAGCACCTAGTTGTGTCAGGTGATGTTCTGCTCATTGCCAACCCAGACGTGCTCGGCAGCCACAGTCCTGCTTCCCTCCATATTTCCTTCACCATTTGGTGGATGAGCACCTCTAGAATCTTTGAATCATGTTTCATTTATTTTTTTCTGAGGCTAGGATCACCATTTACTGTCTTTCTTAATTTGACAGGACTTGTCACCAACTGAAGACAAGCCAGAGCCTCCTTTTGGGGTGGGTGGCACAGACAGTATATCTGAGAGCACTGGCAGCATCCTCAGCAAGCTTGACTGGAATGCCATTGAAGACATGGTTGCCAGCGTGGAGGACAAGAGCCTGGCTGTCCAGTGAGCCCTTGACCTGTAAGGCCTAAATATCATTGTTGCCAAGCCCAGCACCTCAGTGCCGTAGTTCTAAAAGAAGCCATGTGAACTTACCACCTGCAGCCATATTATTACCTGGCTTAGCCATTTAAAGAGGAAAATAAATAGTTCTCATAATTTTACCTTCATGGGGAAGGGGCTGTTTATGTGCTTTTGCATTTGATTTATCTTTAGGCATATTTTTCAAATGATGAAAAAATAAAACTTACCTTTCAAACCAGTCTGCATAATATTTAAGCTCCTTTCAATATCTTGCCTCCTCCTTTACTACCCCGAGTTTGAGCAAAAAACTTTATGTGGGTAAACCTGATAGGAAAAAGATAAGAAAATCACAGTCTTACCTGAGACACTATTATGTGACCCAGCAATTCCATTTGTATTTATTTGAAGAAATACAAAACAGCAATTCAAGACATATATTCACCCGTGTTCACTGCAGCATTATTTATAATAATCGAGATATGAAAGCAACTGAAGGTATCCATTGATAGATGAATGGATAAATAAGAGGTGATATTATACATAAATACAATGGAATATCACTCAGCCATAGAATAAGAATGAACTCTTACCATTTGCGACAACATGGATGAACCTAGATAGAGGGGGTGTTACGACAAATACCACAAGATTTCACTTACATGTAAAATCTAAAAAACAAAGTAATTGAACAAACAACCTCATAGATACAGAGAGCAAATTGATGGTTGCCAGATAGAAGGGGGAATGATGGGCTGGGTGAAGGGATTGGGAAGTAAAAATTGGCAGTTATGAAAGACACAGGGATGTAAATACAGCATAGGGAATATAGTCAATAATACTGTAATCACTGGTTTCAGGTGGGTACTAGACTTACTGGAGGTGGGGGGTCACTTTGTTAGTTATACGAGTATAAATGTCTAATACTATGTTATACACCTGAAACTAATGTATGTCAACTCTAATAAAAAAATGTTTTCCTAATTATTAAAAAAACAAAAACATGGTGCCAGAGACCTGGGTAGTTTCTGCTACTGTACCCAAACAATGTCATTTTTTTTTTCTTAGAAGAAACTAAACCCCTTAAACCAGCTGTCAATTTTTAGTAGTGTCAAAGAATGCTATTATCTAGAAAGGCTATTAAATATTCCACCTTTTTCAATTACATACTTATGTAAGTCCAGATTATTTTTCATATGCTTCTACCAAAAGAATGCAGAAGCAGGTGTAAGAATTAAGATGTCGTTTCATACATTAAAGAGATTTATAAAACGCAAACAATGCTACTCTTTTCACTAAATTTTTGGGAAAGTTATTTTTATCAAAATGTGTTATAACATGAAAGGGATCATTATTTAAAATAACATTTAAACATTTTTTGTTTTAAATTCTAACATGATAAATGTTGACAGACACACATAAAAACTCTTTGGGGGTCCTCAATTTTACGAGTATAGAGAAAAGTGAGAACTGCTCTAGGGCTCATGAACTTATCATACTACATAATATTGTACCACTTTACACTCCACTCTCACCACTGCATAAACCAGTTTTACAATAGTACAATTCCTTTTACTTGCCCACTCATGATTTAAACATTTCAGTCTTGGAGTTCCCTGGTGGTGTAGTGGCTAAGGCTTTGGCACTGTCAACGCTGCGGCCTGGGTTCGATTCCCAGCCAGGGAACTACCCACGTTAAAAAAAAAAACATTTCGGGAGTTCCCTGATGGTGTAGTGGCTTAAGGCTTAGGCGCTGGCACTGCCAGCGCTGTGGCCTGGGTTCAATTCCTGGTCAGGGAGCTACCCACATACGAAAAAGCAAAAAAAAAGAACAACATTTCAGTCTTTTAAGGGTATTATCACTTCTAGTACTTGTCTATTTCTCCTTGACCCAATTTTCTATCTACTACTTCCCTTCAGCCTGAAGATCATTAGCATTAGAGTGTAGACCTGGCAATCAATTCTCTCAGGTTTCATTGGCAGAACTCTATTTCACCCTCATTTTTGAAGGGTGTTTTTTGTAGAACTTACTTTAGGACTAGGTCTTGACTTCCAAAGATGGGCCTTTCAGGTGATGGAACTGGATGCCTGGAGTGTTAATGAGGTGTTAGCAAGGTCTCTCCACTCTGGGCCTCCCAACATTCCCCAGCATGCTCAACCTATAGTATCTGTTGTCTCAACCCTGTAGAAACTGCCTTCTGGTAAGCCTCATGTACTCATGTACTGAATGTGAGCAGCTTAGCTCTCATCCAAGGACTGACAGGGAACCAGACAGACATTTGAGAATCCTCTGCACAGCTTCCTTTTTCTTTGCCCTACTCTGGATTCCAGCCAGTTAACTACCCTCAGCTCAGTGGGACCACTGTGGTCAGTGTAGGCTCTAGTTCATTATGCTGGAGTCATGAAAATATCCTTAAGCAGAGAGCTGGGCACTCATGGGACTCACCTCATGAGCTGTCCTTGGGGATGGCACTTCTTGTGCTGCATGTTGTTTGGCACCTAAAAGCAGTTGCTTCATGCGTATTTGGTCCAATTTTATGGTTAGGGCAGGCAGGCAAGTCAGATACCTGTTACTCTGTCATAGCTTGAAGTACAAGTCTTCTCTTAGTCACAGTGAACTTTTTACATCCATACAACAAACTTGAAAAAGAGGAATGAAGGTGGGCTGAGAATATCAGCAGAATGCCTCTAGCTTGAACATGTTCTCAGTCTTCAAAACTGCACTATTACGACTTTACCTAGGGTATCTGAACACAGGAAACATCCAAATGAGTGTGTTTTGGACCCTTCTATAATACTTACAAGAATCTAGAATTCATGTCCTTCATGAATTAAAAGTTGTTTCCATATACAGATTTTAAGCACTTAGCACAGTCAGGACTACTATCAATTGTCCAACGGGTTCCCCAATTTCTCAAAACTGAAGCTTGCTTGCTCACATTATTAGAAAATATACAAAATTTAGTATAGTTTATCACTAAACAAAGCCACATCTGTATACCCTACTCTTTATTCTGGGTGAGTCTGGAATCCATCAGCAAGGGAAGCTGCCAAGTTTTCTCTATCGACTTGGGCAAAAAACATTGACTTCAGCATTACTTATGCATACTTTGTCCATTTAGCACCCACTGCTTCTAGCCTTTAGAAAATACTCAATAAATGTTAGGTGAACTAATGACATGCCATTGTAGCTCATAACATTTGCCATTGTGACAGTTCAAATAATTATGTAGCAAGCTTTTGCATCCAGCTTAGCCTTTCTGTAGGAAATCAAACCTTGGACCTTGCTGAAGAAATAGGAAAAAGGATAATGCACTTGATAATTGTGCAGAAGTCACACTGGTAGTCCTCCAGAACTCCACTTTCCTATGAGGATTGCTTATGCTCTGACCATTGGTGTGTGTTCAGAATCTGGACTGTAGCCTTATGCTGTTACAAAGACCTTGATGGAAACTGATGATTTTACTTTCATAAAGTTACTGAATCTAGGGAACACCTGAGAGGAAAAATCCTGTAAAGTAAGGTTGGTTTGTAAGTTGGGAATGAATGGCCCAGCCTGTTCTATATCTGTGGGCCTGGAGCCAACATTTGTGGCAGGAGTTGCCTAGCTGAAGGGAAAATTTTTATATAGCATTTTAAAAAACAATGATACTAATTTAAAAAGAAGTATTCATGATATTGAAGATCAGAACATGGAAACATCTCAGAAAGAGGAAGATGGGAAATACAGAACCAAAAGGATTGAAAGAACTCTGCAAGAACTATCTTGACTCCATGAGACAAAACAATATCAGGATAATAGGATTAGAAGAAGGAACAGAGCACTCTACAGAGAATATACTCAAACAAACATAAGAACTTTGCAAACCTATGGAAAGATATGGAACCCCAAATTCAAGAAGAAAATAGGTCCCCAAGATACCTGGAGCCTAGTAGATCTTCTCCAAGACACACTGTACTAAAGATGTTAAAAACCAAAGACAGGGAGTTCTCTGGTGGTGTAGTGGCTTAAGGCTCCGGTGCTATCAGCGCTGCGGCCTGGGTTCGATTCCCATCCAGAGAGCTACCCACATAAAAACAAAACAAACAACAACAACAACAAAAAAAACCACAAAAAAACACCAAAGATAAAGAGACAATTCTCAAGGCAGCCAGGGAAAAAAGAATTATAAACTTTGGGGTACCCTGGTGGTGTAGTGGCTATGCTTCGACACGTACAATGCCTCACCCTCGGTTTGATTCCCAGCCAGGGAACTACCAAAAAAAAAAAAAAAAAAAAGAATTATAACCTTTAGAGGAAAACCCATCAGGCTGACATCAGATTTCTCAACATAAACTCTACAAGCCAGGAGGGAGAGCAATCAAATATTCAAAACTTTAAAAGAGAAACTTCCAGCCAAAAATAAATTATCCAGCAAAATTATCCTTCAGATATGAAGGAGGAATAAAGATCTTCTTAGACACACAGAAGCTGAGGGAATTCGCCAGCATGAAGCTGGCACTTCAAGAAATACCGAAGGAGCCACTTCGACCTGAAACAAAACATCAGAACAAATGGAATAGGGTTAGGGCAACAAAAAACAAACAAAAATAATAACAACAACAAAAGTAATGGCCATAGGAAATCCTCACACAACAATCATCACTCTAAATGTTAATGGATTGAACTCACCAATAAAAAGACACAGAGTAGCAGACTGGATTAAAAAACAAAACCCATCCATATGCTGTTTCCATAATAACAAACACAGACTCAGAGTGAAAGGATGGGAAACAATACTCTAAGCAAATGGTAACCAGAGAAAAGCAGGAGTTGCCATAGTGATATCTGATGAAATAAACTTCAGGTTAAAAAAATATAACAAGACACAAAGATGGACATTACTTAGTGATAAAAGGAACACTACAACAAGAAGACTTGACACTAATTAATAATACATGCTCCCAACCAGGAAGCACCAAAATATACAAAGCAACTACTAACAGATCTGAAAGGAGAAACTGATAAAAGCACAATCATTGTGGGAGACTCAAACACCCCCTTAACAGCCATGGACAGATCATCCAAACAGAAAATAAATAAGGAAATATCAGCTCTAAACAACACACTACAGCAATTGGACATAATTGACATCTACAGGACTCTTCATCCAGCAAAAAGAGACTACACTTTCTTTTCTAGTGCACATGGAACATTCTTAAGGACAGACTATGTGCTGGGACACAAAAGTAGCCTCAGCAAATTCAAGAAGATCAAAATCATACCAAGTGTATTCTCAGACCACAAACTCTGAAATTGGAGATCAACTGTAAAAAGAAAGCAGAAAAAAACCACATACACATGGAGATTAAACAGCATCTTATTAAAAAAATGATGATAGAAAAACAAATAAGAGATTAAAAAGTAAATAGAAACTAATGACAATGAAAATACAACATATCAAAATTATAGGGACACAGTGAAAGCAGTAATAAGAAGGAAATTTGTATCATTACAGGCCTATCTTAAGAAACAAGAAAATTCACAAGTAAACACCTTAACAGCCCATCTTAAACAACTAGAAGAAGAAGAGTAGACAAACCCAAAGTCAGCAGAAGGAAAGAAATAATAAAAATTAAAGCAGAGCTAAACCAATTTGAGAACAGAAGGACAACAGAAAAATTAATATTACAAAGAGCTGGCTCTTTGAGAAAGTCAACAATATTGACAAACCCCTGGCTAGACTAATCAAAGGACAAAAGGAAAGGACACAAATATCCAAAATGAGAAATGAAAGGGGAGAAATTACCACTGATACTGCAGAAATACAAAGGATTTTGGAGTTCCCTGATGGTGTAGTGGCTTAAGGCTTCGGCACTGGCGCTGTCAGCGCTGCAGCCTGGGTTCGATTCCCAGCCAGGGAGCTACCCCTATACCAAAAAGCAAAACAAAAAACAAAAACAAAAACAAAAAACACAAAGGATTTTAAGAAAATATTCTGAAGGGCTTTATGTGACTAAATTTAATACCTAGAAGAAATGGACAAGTATCTAGAAACTAATAGCCTACCTACACTGAATCAAGAAGAACTGCATAATCTAAATAGACCAATCAATAATAAAAAAATTGAAATGACTATCCATAACCTCCTTAGAGGCAAAAGCACCAGACCAGATGGTCTCACCAATGAGTTCTACCAAGCATTCAAAGAAGAATTAACACCTATCTTCATCAGACTCTTCCAAAAAATTGAAGATGAAGCAATACTTCCTAACTCATTCTATGTGGCCAACATTACCCTAATACCAAAGTCTGATAAAGACAACACAAAAAAGAAAACTATAGACCAATATCTCTGATGAACACAGACACAAAAATTCTAAACAAAATATTAGCAAATAGAATACAACAATGTTATCAAAAAGATTATACATCACGGTCAAGTAGGATTCATCCCAGGAGCACAAGGATGGTTCAACATGAAAATCAATCAATGAAATAAAAGATAAAAGACCATATGGTCATATCAATTGATACAGAAAAAGCATTTGACAAGATACAACATCCATTTATGATCAAAACACTGAAAAAAATGGGTGTAGAAGGAAAGTATCTCAACCTAATAAAGGCCATATATGACAAACCCTCAGCTAATATCATACTGATGGGGAAAAGTTGAAGTCTCCTAAAATCAGGAAAAAGACAGGGATGACCCCTGTCACCACAGCTATTCAATATAGTACTGGAAGTTCTAGCCACAGCAATCAGGCAACAGAAAGGAATAAAAGGTATCCAAATTGGGAAAGAAGAGGTCAAACTGTCAATATTTGCAGATGACATGATCCTTTATATAGAAAATACCAAAGGCTCCACCAGGAAACTATCAGAAACAATAGACCAATATAGTAAAGTTGCAGGATACAAAATCAACGTACAAAAATCAACAGCATTCCTATATACAAACAACGAATCTTCAGAAAATGAGTGTCAATTCCTTTTGTTATCACAGCAAAAAACAATGAAATACCTAGGAATTAAGTTAACAAAGGACATGACAGACTTATACACAGAAAAGTATAAGACACTTTTGAAAGAAATTGAAGAGGACACAAAGAAGTGAAAAGATATTCTGTGTTCATGGATGGGAAGACTTAACATTGTTAAAATGGCCATATTACCCAAAGCAATTTACAGTTTTAATGCAATTCCTATCAAAATCTCACAATATACTTTCCTGAAATAGATAAAAGAATTACCAGATTTATACGAAACCATAAAAGACCTCGAATTGCCAAAGCAATACTATATAAAAAGCTTCTGCACAGCAAAAGAAACCATCAACAAAACAAGGAGACAGCCAAATGAATGGGAGAAAATATTTGCAAATAACGCATCAGATAAGGGTCTAATATATAAAATATATAAAGAACTAATATGACTTAACAACAAAACAACAAACAACCCAATTAAAAAGTGGGCAGAGGACCTGAACCAACACTTCTCCCACGAAGAAATACAAATGGCCAGCAGACATACGAAAAAAATGCTCATCCTCATTACCTGTCAGAGAAATGCAAATCAAAACCACAATGATATGCCACCTCACACCTGTCAGAATAGCCATTATCAACGAAACAAGGAATAACAAGTGCTGGAGAGGATGTGGAGAAAAAGGAACTCTGGTACACTGCTGGTGGGAGTGCAAATTGGGACAACAATTTGTGGAAGACAGTGTGGAGGTTCCTCAGAAAATTGGGAATGGAGTTACCATATGACCCAGCAATCCTCCTTCTGGGGATCTACCCAAAAATCTTGCAAACCTTAGTCAACAAAGACTTATGTACCCCAATGTTCACTGCAGAGCTGTTCACAGTGGCTAAAACATGGAAACAACAAAAGTGCCCTACGACAGATAACTAGATAAAGGAGCTGTGGTACATAAACACAATGGAATATTACTCAGTTATCAGAAAAGATGAAATATTGCCATTTGCAACAAAATGGATGGACCTAGAGAGCACCATGCTAAGCAAAATAAGCCAGACAGAAAAACCCAAAAACTATATGACTTCACTCATATGTGGAATATAAAACTGAAAGTAACAAAGAAAAAACAAACAAAAACCCAAGGACACAATCAATAGTTTAATGTTTATTCGGGGGCAAGTGGGGAGGGGGTGCAAGAAGAGGGAGGGGGTGAGAGAGGAGGGAGGGGGAGCTAAATATATGATGGTGGAAAGAGAACTCACACTGGGTGGTAAACATATAATGCAACAAGTTGACAATGGACCGTAGAATTGTACACTTGGAACCTATGGAATACTTGCTAACCAGTGTCACCCCAATAAGTCTAACAATAAAAAAAAAATAAAAATACAACCCCACCATATTCAAAGTCAGTAACTAATTAAAATAAAAAAAACAAACTAATTAAAATCACCTCAGTATTAAGGATTTACAAATCCTAGATAAATAGTATATTAATAAATTATTCTTTCTCTCTTAAGACCTAAGTAAAAGGATAAGAGAGAAATTTTTAAATGTACAATTCAACACATAGAGAACTGATATCACGGGATGAGAGTACCAATAGATGTATGAGGGTAGAGGAAGAAACTACAGTACAATTTAATTTGTGCAAGAGAGGGTAGTGATGGATATAGTAAATTTAAGACTCAGAGCTAAGAAGCACAAAAGGGCATATGAGATAATCATGGCTGTGTAGAACAGTTAAAACTCATGTCTGTAACACTTGTGCAAATAACTCCCAGCAGCTATGCCCCATGCAGGACTCCAGCTTTCCATCTGATCACCTTAGAGAAGAAGTCAGCAAATCTGGCCTGCTTGTTGTTCTTGTAAATAAGTTTTACTGAAACACAACCTGCCCATCCATTTACACTGAGTTGCAGAGTTGCTATATACATTGTGACTTTCAAAGCCTAAAATACTTATTTTCTGGACCTTAACAGTAAAAGTTTGATGATCAATGTCCTAGAGTGGAGCCCACCAGGTGAAATCCACAGAGATACTCAGAACTTCAATATACTTAATTAGTAGCTTGTTCTAAAATCTGAATGGACAGTTAGGTATCACCTGACACATGGGCAAAGGGAGAAAATCTGTATTGAATGGGCAAAATAATAGAGAAAACAGATCATGCAGGAAATGGAGGAAATGTTTTTTGAAAAGTAAACAAGTTGGAGTTCTCAGACAATGATGGAGGAAACTCTTACATTTCCATTGAAGTTATTTGTGTTAAAGACGATTTGTATTTCTGGTGAGATGCACAAGTTCAGCATTGATTCCCATTTGCAAATGAGTGCAAATACAAACCAAGTATATGTGACTGCATTCTCTGTCCCTACTGTTGGCACTTGATGGGTGAGGGGCCACAATTTCTCTTTCAATAGGGTAAGAAAATTAAGTATTTGCCTTGCAGAATACTCCACCCAGCAGATGGATCTCAAGGTCTAGATTTGGGACAGGTGGCTGGCAGCAAGCTTTATTGTGGGTACAGGTCCAGGCTACAAAGTGTTTCCTACTCTGGCTCTACGGACAATAAAGCTGTTAATTTTATCTCCATCTGTCTGACTCTAGTCTAGTTTATAATTCTATTCAGAACTCAAAAGAGTGAAGAATGTGATTTATCAGCCTCCTTATGCCTGAACATATGATGCACTGCCTGTGACAGGAGAGCTCTGGCTTTTTAATCTGACAGATATGAGAAGATGTTGCATTAATAAAATAAGACCAAATTACTTATATGAGAAGAACATCAGGGAGTTCCCTGATGGTGTAGTGGCTTAAGGCTTCGGCACTGGTGCTGTCAGCGCTGCGGCCTGGGTTCGATTCCCAGTCAGGGAGCCACCCACATACCAAAAAGCAAAAACAAAAAAACAAAAAAACAAAAAACAAACAAACAAAAAAACAAAAAATAAAGAACATTAGGAGAGAAGAAGAAACTCTTTGAAATTTAAAATACAGCTGAAATAAAAAATTTAACAGGGAGTTCCCCGGTGGTGTAGTGGCTAGGCTTCAGGGCTGTCAACACTGCGGCCTGGTTCGATTCCCAGCCAGGGAACTACCCACATTAAAAAAAAAAAAAAATAATAGAATAGTTAGAAGATAAAGTTTAAAAACTCAAAAACAGAGCCAAAAGACTGACCAAACAAAAGAAAAAGAACATAACTGAGAAGATTAGTCTAGAAAGAATGCTATCGACTAACAGAAATTACAGAAAATAAAGAAACTAAAGAGGAAGAAATTACCAAAGAAAATTCTTTATAGCTAAGGACACATATTAAAAGATTAAAAGTCTATATATAATATGCCCTCCAAAATGAATTTTACATAGAAATCCATTAAGGAACAATATAGTGAAATTTTAGAATATGGGAAATACAGAAAATATCCTAAAAGCTTCTAGAGAGGGGAAACGAAAGTCAAACACAAAAGAACAATAATCAGTATAGTAGCAGCAGCACTCTTGAGAGCAATAGCACTGGCTAGATTATGGTGAAAATGCTTTCAAAGGAAAAATTTTTATCTTAGAATTTTAGACCCAGCTATTGATCAGTTACAAGGTGAGAATAAAGTCACTTTCAGACATTTAATGATTCAAAAGGCTTGTGCCTATGTGTCCATTCTTACAAAGCTAAATCAGTATATACCCAAGCAAACTGAACATTTTTAAGCCAGAGGAGGAAGGCATGGGTTTTAGATACAGATTCTGGATCCAACAAGAAGAGAGGTAAGAAAAGTCTGGTCCAACACCTTTGCAGAATTCCTGGAAAATCAGTCCAGATTGGTGCAAAAGTAACAGCTCCAGGAGGGAGTTTCTTAATGTAGTAACTGTGTGTGTGTGTGTGTGTGTGTGTGTGTGTGTTGGGGGGAGTGGGAGAACAAGTGAAAATAAGAACTCCAAAAACAACAATAAAGAAAAAATTTTATGTGGAAATTATGGAGTGAAAAAGTGAAGCAATTTTGCTAAAGTAACAAGAATATACAAGAAAGGACTACATATATAGGACACTAAATGTTGGCTCTGATTGAACAATATTTACAGTTTTATATATATAAATGCTCATTAAATGTAGTAATATCCATATTGGAAGGAAAGGGGAAGACTGTAAGAGACAAGTCCTTATCTATCATAAAAAGTCAATAGATCAGTAATATAAGGTCTAGAATAAATAAACTGCAAGAGTATATTTTCTAGAAATATGGATACAATTAGCCACAGAGCTCAGAGTTCAAAGTGGTTTCCTCTATGAACAAGGGATTATTTCTTAAAACTTAATTAGAAAAATTAAACTATTCAAATAATAGAAACTCTATTATTGTGTTAAAAGACTGTCTCATTAAGATTTTTATCTTGGAATTACTCTGACTTATATGAAAGGCAGGATTTAAAGATTTAATGGACAGTTTTAAGCTATGCATAAATCCACCAAGCCTATTTTCCTCCTTTTTAGATGTCACATCTTTTGATTCCTCTCCTCACTTCAAACCATGGTCATTCCTGATGGGCCGTCCTCCAACTGAACCAAGGGGTAAGTCATGTTGTCCTCTATGTGGATGGATACCTACCGAGAAAGACTTGTCTCACTCACCAAATCTTACTAGGAATATTCATACCTGTTCTTTCCTTACCACAACTTAAAATTAACACTGAGTAAAGTTATGTGACCAATTTAAACACCCTAAACAGTTCCACAAATGAGGTCACTTCTCTCCTTCTGCTACCACCATCCAGCCTGTTACCATCATCTTTCACATGGTCCATTATGGATCCCCTCCAATCGCAGTATAAATTATAGCTAGTGATCTTTGAAAAATGCATATCTGATTCCATGAATGCAAATCCTTATTTCACTCGCATCTATCTTAATTTCTTTTTTTTTTTTTTTTTTTTTTTTTTTTTTTTTTTTTTTTTTTTTTTTTTTTTTTTTGCTTTTATGGTATGTGGGTAGCTGATTGGGAATCGAACCCAGGCTCATTGCTCACAGGACATTCTTATGGCCTACAAAAGCATGATTTGGTCCATCTGCCTAATCATTCTACTCATTTGTTTTCTGCCATTCATAGGAATGTTTAAGCTCTTTACTTCAGGGCTTTGCACATGCTGTCATCAATTATTTGCCATTCTCCTTGCATCCTTCATCTATTTTTTCCCTCAGCCTTCTGAGCTCAGCCATCACCTGTCCTTATGGAATAAACTGCTGGGAGCAATTAAACAAAATAATTCCCCATTTCTCCATGGTTCAACCAGTATTATTTGGTATCTATCATACCTGTTACAAATCAGGCTATATCTGAGGATTCGTTTCACTTGGAGAAGCCTTTCTGATCTCCCCCAGCCCTCCAGACCAGCTCAGTGCTACATGTTCTCATGATTTGTTATTTTACTTTCAAGCACTCATTTCAACTGTAATTTAATAACTGTATAATTGTGTGCTTTACGGTTCATTTTTCTAACTCTACCACTAGAACAGCTTACTGTTCATGGGTCTAGCACAGTTCATTGCTCATAGTAGGCACTCTGCGTTTGCTTAGTATTTACTTATCAAATAATTAAAATTGCAAAAACTAAAAACAATCCAAAACAGTGTCAATACCAAGTGGTCTACAAGACAAACTGTTAGTATGCCAGGAAAGAAAGAAGAATCCAACATTTTAAGTTTAGGAAAGCAGTGCAGAAGGTAACTTATGATACCAAGATCTCTTCAATGCCAATCTTTTTTTTTTTTTTTTTTTTTTGGCGGTTCCCCGGCTGGGAACTGAACCCAGGCCACGGCATTGAGAGCGCTGAAGCCTAGCCACTACACCACCGGGGAACCCCCTCTTCAATGCCAATCTTAACCTCCTCACTTTACTAATTCATTCCGACAGGTCATGCTCTGCACTGTTTCCAGATCCCCTGTGACTCAGAAACCCCACACATACCTTTTTCTATCATCCTACTATTCTACTTCTCCATCTCCCACTGTACTTGTCTTCTGCTTCATGCAGACTTCTGAATCTTGATTCATTTTCTCCCAATCCAGTTTTTCAACTATACTGTCAGCAAACTCACAATCTTAGCTCAATGACATATCACTGTTTTTGCTGTGCAGCTGAGCACTGTGGAGAAAAATAACATTCACTCAGTTTGGCATCATCACAATTCTCCACATTTCAGCCAGTGAGTGATCTTCCTGAATCCCAACCCTGAGTGTATACCATTTAAGCCCTTCTAAACTCTTGATTGTGGCCTTTTAGGCCCTTTTCTATCTGCTTTTGTCCCCAGCTTCAATACCCAGCATTTCAGTACTGTTTCTGCCCTACCCCTCCTCCTCCAATTCTTTCATTTCTCAACTCAACCACATTCTGGCTTTCCTCTCTGAAACTACTCTCCCTAAAGGTTGACATTTGTACTCTGAATGGCAGGATCTTGAAACTATAAACCCCAGATTCTTCCCATACTCCTCTAATTTTTCCTGTCTCCTCCAAAAACTCATTTTCCTCCCACTGCACCTTAAATATTGGTAGTCATCAAGGTCCTCCTTTGGCTGTGTTGCTTACTCTACAGGTTATATGCAGATGCGTCCCAAATGTAGTCTCAGCCCAAACTCCCCCTGAAGGTGTCATGCGTGTTTATGTTCTCACTTTCTGGACATCACCTCAATAGCCCACAGGTACTCACTTTTAATATATTTAAAATTGAACCTATTCATCCAAAGTAGAGAAACCTGACAGTTATCCTTGATGCCCGTCTTCCCTTACTTCCATCAATGGTCAAGTCCCCATTTTTTATTTCCTAAATACATCTGCAGTCTCCATCTTTTCTTTATCTCTCCTGCCATCATCCTAGTTCCGGCACTCACCACCTCTGAGACCATTGCATTAGTGTCCTCTTCTGTACACCCTCATACATAGCACCCAGTGAGCTTTCATTAATCCCTTCCTTAAAGTCCTTTCACAATCTAGACATTAAAATTTAGGTTCTCAAAATTGTATACTTACCTCTTTACTTTTTATAGCTTCATCTTTTGATGCTACACTACCCACACCCTGGTTCTTCCACACTGTGCTGTCCACTTTCAGAATTTCATCCCCAATCTCCCCACTTAACCAAACATTCTGATGATTCACATACGTGGGAGAATTACAGATTTCTTTAAGTTCTCATATAACATGCTAAGTGATTTTATTTACCAAACTTCATATTACACTTATTTCAAAAACATATGACTTCAGATTATGTCTTCTGACTTTAAAGTTAATAATCTCTTTACCAAAGGTTTAGTCATCTACATCATGCCAGGTAATGTAGAGATAATTAAAATAAAAACAGAGTTCATAAAATACTGCATTTTACCTTCTCCATTTATCAAACAGGACAGCAGGCCTCTTAAATCTGAGAATATAGAAGTGGATCTTTTGAAAAGGTGTAAAAGTACATTTAGTCATTAAGTAGTCAACATACATGCAGATCTTAACAGGTAACTGAATAAGGACTTTCCAGAAGAAAAACCTTCCTTGTAAGAGCAACTGAACGGGGAGATAAGAGCCCCAGGGTTGCTCTTGGCTCTGGTACTAAGGGTATGTAGCTTGTAAACAGTTCACCTCTTCGAGCCTCAATTTCCTGTTACAAGGAAGAGTTTGGACTAAGAACGCATCTTTTAACCTACAGGCCATGGATTTGCAAGGTAGGTCATAAATGTGACTAGTGTGGGAGTGACCTTGAATCCCCTGGAATTGTATGTAGTTTTGGGTATAAATTTGATTCTTTTAAGGAGAGATGTTTAAGGCTTTCATCAAATTCTCAGAGGCTCATAAAATATAGCTAAGAAGATCTGGTTAAATGATTTCTAAACTCTCTCATATATTTTTTGAAACTAGAACAGGGAGCTCCATTATTGGTTTAGGTTTTATTTTATTTTTTTTTTTTTTTGCTTTTTGGTATGTGGGTAGCTTCCTAGCTGGGAATCGAACCCAGGCTGCAGCACTGACAGCACCAGCGCCGAAGCCTTAAGCCACTACACCACCAGGGAACTCCCATAATTTGTATGTGGATAGTTCCCTGGCCGGGAATCGAACCAAGGCCACAGTGCTGACAGTGCCAGTGATGAAGCCTTAAGCTACTGCACCACCGGGGAACTCCTGGTTTAGGTTTTATAACTTAGATAATTACTTTTTTTAGGGGGCGGGGGTAGTTCCCTGGCTGGGAATCAAACCCAGGCCGTGGCTTTAAGAGCGCAAAGCCTGGCCACTACACTACCAGGGAACCCCCCGATAATTACTTTTTCCTGTTTTTTGTTCCAGAATCTAAATCTAGTAAGGTTAAAACCTTAATGATAATTGTAGGCTAGTTACAATTGAGATCAACTTACTAGAAAGGCTCATTAATGTTAAGAATGCAGATACTAGAACTATTTGACAAAGTAACACAAAGTAACTTTTTATTTCTAACAGTCTAAGTGACTAAGATTAAACAATGACTGAAAAAAGTCACACATACAGAGGCAAAATTCTATTTAACAAAAACTGTAATGCCTATAAACTATATAATAAAAATAATCACAGCCGGTACCACACTTTTTAAGCAGTAGTTAACACAAATTTCTGATTAACAGCAGAACTTTAATCACTGGTTATCTTGTTAGTTAAACTTGATTCCTTTAGTTCTCATCTCCAATTGCCTGCTTGGCATTTGCAACTAATATTCAAAGGATTAAATATTATGACCTTCTTTCTGAACATTGAACCTACCTCTTTACTTCATTATGTCTGTAATAGTACCTTTGTTCTAGTTATGCAGGCTCAAGAATAATACATATGAGTTTAGAAGAGAGCGAGCCTCTCAAACCTATAATAAATTCAAGTAAAGAAAAGATTACAACCAGAAAATAACTGCTGTTTCTCTACATAAAATCAATCATTTTCTTAAGAATCCAAGGACATTTTTAAATGAAAAATTTGCAAAATATAAGACATAGATAAAACCTATGAATTAAGACCTAAAAAAAAAAAAAAAAAAGGCATTTTGAGAAAATGGAACACTTAAACATTTATAGGACACTTGATGTTATTAATATTTAAAGATATTTACAGATGAAATATGATGTCTAAGATTTGTTTCAGAAAAATAGGAGGGAGAGGAGTGTGTACGCTGTAGCTCAAAGAAGCTTGGTCGGAAATTCAGAATGACTGTAACTGAATAATGGGTATGTGGTGGTTCCATAACAAAAAGTTACAATAGTTTTTAAAACCCTGATGAGGAAAACATTGCATGTATACTGCATTACTCTGAGCAAAGGAAGTCATCTACGAATGGAGTCTTACAAAAGGGTAGGTTTGTTGTCATGCACAACACATCAGGATTATGACCACTTTTGGTCAATAAACTATGTTAACTGGAATTTGTTTGGTCAGTGACCTTTCTAACATACCATATTTACACCCAAATGTTTCTCAGTTACTACCAATAGGACAAGGAGAACATTTAGAAAAGTCTTCAAATAAATAAAAATAATATAAATTTGTATAATAAATTAATATGTTTCCTATGCCAAATTAGCTAAGGGGTTAAACAAACTTTAGTTTTAAATGAGCAAGGCAAACAGCAAGTCAAACAAGTAGGAATTTTGTAGAGTAAAAATTATCAAGTGTTTCAAATTACATTACTATTTCAAATGAGTGATCTCTGATAGGTATATTTGCAAAAGTAATGTTATTCCAGTTTGTCAATAGTTCTGAAGATGCAGACCACCTAGACATTGGAAGAGTAACCAGGATGAGTTCTTGGTGCAACTAAAAATGGTATTGTGAGGAAAAAGAATCATGTACTTTCCTGGTTTACTTCCTAAAGAACATACAAATTTACTTCATGGTTATGAAATCTACACTGGACAAAAACGTTTCACTTACCTGTATTCGTGAGACAGATTATAGTAGTCAAAAATAGTCTGTGTGCTTCCGTTACCTGCTAAGAATTCAAATACTCAACTTTTGAACAGAGTAATAAAGTAATAAATATTACTTTTCCCTAAAAGTTCAAATTTCTTCTACTAGAGATTACGAAATTGTTTTCACCTTGTACTTTAGTATGGATTTTTTTTAAAAACTACCGTTCTTTGTCAAAATAACAAATAATTTAAATAAGAAAATACTAAAATTCCTTATTAATATATTAAAGAGGTACTTGGAAATTTTTCTATCAAATGTAACATCTTTTCAATACATGTCAGTACAAATGATATGGCTTACTACAGTTCAACAAACTATAGATTAATATTGAAATTTATAAATCCCCCACATACTTGGAAAGTTTGATTTTGCATATTTGACTCGCAAGGCCTTAATTTTGTGTTAACACCCAAGAAGTCATATTTAAGAAATCTCATTTTTGAAAACTTTGGTTTGTGTATTTAAAAGGTAAGGTTTATGAGTTATACTTCCAGGATCCTTTAGGAACTGGTTTACATTCAATAGGGATCATCTCATTAATGCTTGTTGTTCAATTAGCTTAAAGTAGTGAGATGCAATTTCTCCAACTCCAAATTTAAATCTCTATTATAACACTTACAAGGAAATTACTGACTCATTGTGAACCTGTTTTCCTTACCTACAAGATATGGATAAAATATTTAACTACCAGTTTTTATAAGAATTAAAGAACAGCACACATCATTAAATGTCAGGCTCCTGGCATTCATAATTGGCTTTTTAGCCCACATCTCTATCCTTTCATACTCTATATGCTGGACTTGATATTCTTACTTTTTTCCTGGTATTTCACACTTTGAAGAGTCACATTGTTTCATAAGCCACCTCATATCCTTTGCTGATGAAACAAACTCCAAGGGGGAGAAATCCAATCTAGTTTTGTCCCACAGAGTTCACAGTAAGAAGGAAGAGGAAACATACAATTAAGAGAAGAAAAAAAGAATGAGAAAATGTTTCCTTCAAGAAAATGTTCTGAGAGAACTTCGCATAGGAAGTAGGCCCTGAAGTTATTTTCATCGCGGTTTAATAGGCGTTCACAAAGAGGTATTTTGTGGCTATGTCACTCTTCCTCACAATGTGAGTATCTATCTTCATTTATTGGCCAATTTCATAAAACTTAACATTCTAGAGGTCAATTTTTAAAAACTGACTTAAAAATAAGTGCACATTAAAAAAAAAGATTTAAATTTGAAACAGACTTTACCCCCTGTAAATTTTAGGCATTACTATTTCTGAGCATCAGCTATGTAAATCAACTAATTAAATACCCGCCTCCCCACTGCAGTTACACACAAAGAAATGACAACTGCTCCCAAAAGATGTATAAAATGTTTAAAATAGAAAATGAATTAAATATTTCAACTAGTAAAATTACTTTTTCAGCATTAAAAACTAATGTGAAAATGTAATATAATTATGAAGTGTCATTCTCATTTCAACTATATTTCTAAAACATATGGAATAATTTTAACAAAGAAAAATGCTAGTTTCTCAAAATAGCATGATTGTTACCTTTCCCCAAGACTGTTTCTTTTTCCGAGGTTTAAAAAATAAATATTACCATCATGACATCACTAGAAAGAAATTGAAGCATACAAGGAATAAACTATAGTTTCTTTTTATATCAAAATGTACTCTTGAAAATGTGTTTGGCACAGTGCTAAATCATATATAGTTAATACTAAATATTGCAGAATACAATAAAACCCTGGAGTTAATTGTTTACACCCTCTTATGGGAATGAAAATAATAGATACCAATTATTCAGAAGTCAGCCTATACAAACTGTATAAACAATATTGTTCACTTTGAAAACCAGTGATATAATAAATTTTACATAAAAGACTGCAAAATAATATAAATGGATTTCAACAGAGCTTTACAATAAGAAATTCAAATGGAAACAGACAAGTAACAAAGAGAAGTAAAAAAATTTATTGCAGTATTCGCTCCACCAGATTGCCTGGGGATCCCTTTTCTTGTATTGTTTTCAGGGTGACCTAATACATCAAAATCTACATTTACAAAAACTCCTTCTGTAGATAGGTCATAGATACTGCATGCTTTTTTTTTTTCAACAGAATAAATTATATATCCAGGAGATTCTGCCATTTTACAGCCTGGAAAAAAACAATGCTTCCCTGGAAACTGGGCTAAGCTAAAGAAAGCCATCCGCTGCTAGGTTAAACTCCAAGAACACTTTATTAAGAACATTAACAGACTAATTTCCAACATTCACTTGTTTATTTTTTAAACAGAAAGTTTTTTTCCAAGATATAAACAATTTTTGTTAAACTATAATACAGTGGGAGTAAAAATGAACTGAGAATCTGTTTTCTGCTGCACAACAGCGAAGGGAGCTCCCACAAAAATGTTTGCCCAACATTTCCTTCCTTTGTTCCTGCATCCCAGGTTCCATTCTTACTCTTCATAAAACTGATTTTTTTTTTGCCAGAATGTTGATATTTCAAGTTTTTCTGCCTTTTAAAAAAAATCCTGTAAATTTGGCTGCATGTACAAATTCATTAGCTGGAAGTCCCATCCTTGGCGGCATACAGGGATCGTAAAGTCTGAACAACTTTATTAGTCAGCTTATTAGCACTCGTTAGAGCAATTTTTTTGTAAATAATGTCTGACTCTTTAATAGTGTCTACCCAAGGCACCAGTTTGCGGCCATCACGGCGCTTAGCCTCAGTCCAGGAGCCACTGTAGGAGCCTGCCATCCACTGAACACTGAAGCCATTGCTGGTTTTCTGTACTACTCTTGCAATTTGTGGTCGATCTTTGTACTTTGGACAGCAAATAGCGATGACATCCATGACGTCAACACTTTCATTCATCTGTGCTGCCAACTCCGTAGAGTCTGAATTTCGTTTTGACCTTCTCAATGACTAAAACATTGGGAGGGGGGAAAAAAGACCAAGTGTTACACAGAAGAATTTTAGTGAAATTATTGTTTTTATTGCTTTTAATCCCTTGACGCCGGGAGTTGGGATTTCCCAGCATACTTCCATTGCCGGCAATGAGACGCACCGTGACCGCCAGCGCCAAGGGGTTAACATATACTTGCAAAACCATATAACTCTTAATTTGTACCCGTGTTTTTACTCTTATTGATATATAAAATTATATATACATATGAACCATAAAGCTACATAAAACTTAGCAACAATAAAAAAGGATAACACACATTAATACAATCCAAAGAAAAATTAATAACCCTTTAAGCTGGATAAATCTCATTTTTTTTATTGTCTTTTATGTTAAACTTTCTACAAAAGGATGTATAAATGGTTAAGTAGAGAATCTCTATCTACAAAACGTTTTCTCTCATAAGTATTACATTACTTGGTGTACATTTAAAAGACCGACATATATAAGCACATAAAAATCATTTTACGTAATACGCTGCGAAATACGTTGACTCCTCCTCCGCCTCACCCCTGAAGTGCCTCCTCCTCTATCCTCCCCATCACTTTCATCATCTTCTGTCTCTGCTGCTGCATTATTTTTAGGGCTGCCTCCTCCAAGCAGCGAGGTAATTGCTTTGTTCCGAGCATTTGTGCTAGCTGACACCTCCCCTTCCTCCTCCTCTTCATCAGGGTCCAGATGTTCCATGAGGAGTTTGAACTACAAAAAATAGGTATTTAGAATGTTAAATAAATTACTTTGAACAAGACTGTCAAACCCTCACATGTTTTCTTTTCTTTCTTTTTTTTTTTTTTTTTTTGCTTTTTGGTATGTGGGTAGCTCCCTGACTGGGAATCGAACCCAGGCCGCAGCACTGACAGCGCCAGCGCCGAAGCCTTAAGCCACTACACCATCAGGGAACTCCCTTTCTTTACAGTTTTTTTCCTAAATGTTTTTCATGTAGTAGTTTCATGAGGGTGAAAAAGACTTTAGCAATTGTCCAACTCAGGGGCTGGCAAACGTTGTCTATAAAGAGCCACAAAGTACATATTAATATTTTTGGCTTTGTAAGCTATCCAGTCTCTCTCATGACTACATAACTCAGCCATTATAGCATCAAAGCAGCTATACACAGTACATAAATGAATGGGCATGGCTTCAACAAACCTTCATTCTATTTACAAATACAGGCCATGAGCCAGATGTGGCCCACAAGTAGGAGTTTGTAATCCTGGTCCAAGTTATCAAAAACAACCAGGTAAGTAATAATTATTAATAAACATTTTAAAATTTTCTGCCACCTTTGCATTCTGCCAAGGTAAGAGCGTACAAGAAGCAAAGAATGCTAATTTTAAATGAGAATTAAAATAATTTTCAACTTCAGAGTGTAAGGTTTGCAGTCTATGTCTAATATGAAAACCATTGTGCAGGTTTCATTCTGGGTCAAAAATCATTATTAGTTATGTTCAGCTACCTGCTTTAAAAAAATTAAAATAAAAGAACTTTATATCTTTTTAAGTCTTTCACATTTTTTAAAAATTAAAAAATTTTATTGCAGTGAAATATACAGAACATAAAATTTATCATTTTAATTAAAGTGTCCAATTCACTGGCATTAAATAGATTCACAACATTGTGCAACAATTACCACTATCATTTCCAAAATCATTAATAGAAATTCACTCTCTACTCATTCAATAACTCCCCACTCCTCCCTCCCCTCAGCCCTGGTAATCTCTATTCTAGTTTGTCTATAAATTTGCCTATTCTTAAAGACATAGTATAGGCACATTTTCAAACACATACAATGTCTGGGAAAAATCCAGCCATAAATGCCTCTACTTTTCTTTCTTTATTTTTTTTGCCCCCTCCCCATTTTTCTCTCATATGACATGTCTGGGTACTTTCTGGACAGTCCTCGTATATATGGCAACATAAATATTAATATATATGTATGTATACACAGACACACACACACACATACACACATACATTTCTTGGTTGGCAGAAAGGAGAAGAACAGAATGGCTAAAGAGGGTAGGGAGACGACTGCTTTTGCTTTTCCTTTCGTAACATTTAAAACATGTAATAATACACTGAATTAAAAAAAAAACAAAAACATAAATGGGAATGGCTTTTTCCTAAAACTTGCCTAAAAACTTTCATTTTTGTTGAATTTAGCAGTGGGCTGGCCATTTTCTAAGAAAAAATAATTATGATGCAGTGGGTGAAACTTGAAAGCAAGTTTAAAGTAATTTCTTAAAACCAGAGAGAGAAAAATAATCTTGACAATCCATGAAGCTTACCTTCAATGTAAAGGATACAGATAACTAACTCCCTCTCCAAATTTTTTTTTCAAAACGCCCTTCTCAGAAGGAAATGTATTTGGTTTTACTACTTACATCTAGATACTGTTTTACTATACTCCTCTTCACATCTTCAGTGATTTTGGAATTAGCCATATCACTCCGCAGGAAGTCCAGTGTTTGTTTGGGGTGAAAATGAACTCCTGTTTTTCGGTTTATCGCTTTATCATATACTTTTGCAGATTCAGATGGAGAGTATTTCTGAATTTTACTGTTTAGAAAAAACAAAACCAATAACTAAAAATTTTTCAGGCATTTACATTAAACTAGTTAAATTTTATTTACTAATAAACTTTTTGTCAAACAAAATTTCAACCAATGAATTTATACATAAATATAATTTTAAAAAGGGAAGTTAGAACATAAAAGCAAAGATAAAAAAATAATGTTTTCTTATTTCTCTCAGTATTTGTCTTAAAGAGAAGCATTATCTAAATGAAATTAGTTTCTCATGTCTATGCTTTAATACCATTGATCGCAATTTTAGAACAGTTTTAATTACTTGATACTACCTAATGGGCTTTCTTTTAGTTCTTGCCCCTGCCCAACTATTTATTCCCAGTACAGCAGTCAGTCAGAATGATTGTTTACAAACCTGTTTCATATTATTAAAAAATTTTGCTAAAAATCTTCCCAACTCCTTAGCACTGCCCCAAACACCGTACAAGGTTTTAAATTACTTTGAATTAGTTGCCAATATTTAACATCAAGATATCTGTCATAAAAATCTGGATTAGCTAGCTTCTCTTGAAACAAGTGGAAGCTGTTGACCACATTGTACCCACTCTCTTCTCTTTTTTAAGAGAAGCTAGATGGACATCTGGGTAACATCTGAGCCCTTTAGATGAAACATGCTCTTTCCGGTTTGCCAGTGACCTTCTACCACATCCACTTAACTCATTTCATTATCTGTCCCCTATACACACTTGACTTTGTAATTCCTACGATTGTGAAAAATGACCAAAACTTCCATGGGTATAGGCAGACAAGAGATACCTACAGTGACTAATGGTGAATCAAATTTCAGGGCATTCATCATAATTAGTACTTTTCTATCTCATACTTACAGAGTAAGGAATTTGGGTTCTGTTAGAGCTCAGCCTAGTTAGTCTGCATCTATTCTTCATTCATAGCTCTTTAAACACTTAAACTTGCAAACTACTCTAAGATTAACCAAATTCTCAAATAAGATCTTTTTAAGATCAACAAAATAAGTCCTTTAATTTATAATGCATTATTACTACCAAGTAAAGGAATACGTTTTTCCTGTTTAATAACAGAATGAACATATGATGGTATATTATACAGCAAAACACGATATAACTAAAAAGAAACAAACTCTTTAAAAAGAGCATTTTTAGTATTAAAGTTAAGAGTGCAATCAAAACTGGATTTGTTTATTAACAGAGTAAAGTTCTTTTTTTCCCTGCTTATGTAACCTTACCTATCAGAAAATCCACAGAGATTCTTCAAATGTTGTTTTAACATTAGAAGCAATAAAATACCCTGGGAGACATTTGCAAACTCGATTAAGGGAGCTGAATTTTCTGGCAAACATTTCATCACCGAATTTATATCATCTTCTGAATCTGAATCTGAATCTGAATCTACACGTTTCCGTGACTTCCGAGGCCTGGAAATTTCTTCTTCACTTTCACTTGACTCATTTTCCTTACTGGGTGATGATTTTCTCTCTTTCCTTTTGTCTTTTACCATAGACTGCAAAAAAAAAAAAGAAAAAAAAAAGAGGAAATTATTCTGTCTGAAAAAGAAAATACATATATGCTTCATTCAACAGCATCTAAAGGCATCCTTATAATACTATTTTATATACTGAAGCCTTCTGCCCTGACACAAACAACTGGAGATGTAACCCTTGGGAAAACATTAGGTTCCATGACTAAATAAAATAATATATAATCTATTTCTCTCACCCTCCCTTACCAAAAGACCCTTCTGAAATATTATTCAAAGGGAAACAATTTTCTTATAGAATAATAATAAAAGATAAATTAGTTATAAAAGTATCAATTTAGTACATAGGTAAGCCATTATAGAGGGAAAACAGTAATTATAATTTAACTAGGGGAGAATACAATAGGCTTCAATACCCCCAGCTACTATCAAACTCTTCCTTTCAAGAACTTTTCAGTAATATACAACTTTACTTTACGTATGTTGTTTCTTTTTATTTTATGAAACTGTTAGCTCTTAAAAAGAAACAAAGTCAGCTGGGTTTAAGAGGAGGAAAAGACTACATTACAAAGCAGTTATTCAAAACGTAACTGTTAAGAAATAAAATAGGAGAAACATTTACAAGTATATCCACAACAGTTAAGTGAAGTAAACTAAGATAATACGATGAGTAAAGTTCCTGGGAAATAATATATTAACTTCTCAAACTTCAATGTGCATATTGAATACCTAGGGGTTCTGTTAAAAATGCAGACTGTTTTAGCAGGTCTAGGATAGGGCCTGAGGTTCTTCAGTTCTAACAAGCTCTCAGGTGAGGCCAATGCTGCTGGTCTTGGTCCCTCGTCAAGAAGCAAGGGTTTGGATATCTTTGTAATTCCAAATAGTCCTGATTTACTAACTTGACCAGGCTGAGTTTTGAGCAATATAATTTCCTAAAATGAGATCTACTTGTCTCATCAGGCAAATGAAAATATTCCAATTAATTTACTGAGTGCCAACTATGTGCCTGATGCTATACCAGGTGCTTTTACCATTAAATAATTACATTTCCTCTTAAAAACCATGAAAGAGAAGATACAAGGTTTATAACAATTTTTTTTTTTTTTTTTTGCTTTTTGGTATGTGGGTAGCTCCCTGACCGGAAATCGAACCCAGGCCGCAGCGCTGACAGCGCCAGCGCCGAAGCCTTAAGACACTACACCATCAGGGAACTCCCTATAACAAATTTAAGTAAAGTTTAGGGCACATAATATACCAACTTCATTATGGTGTTCAGGGATAAGGAAATCAATAGTAGTATACATTTTCTGTTTTTCTTTTTGTAAGCAGGCTATCTATAACTATATCTCTTTAAGTGTACTACTGCGATACAGATCATTACATTTATAGAATAGTTAGGTACTGTGAATGGAGTTTAAATGAATATATGAATGGACACCAAACACTTAAGGTCAGTGCTTAAAGTGAGAGAATGAAGTGGGATGGCTTATCAAGAGCAACACACACACACTCTCACTCTCTCTCCTCTCTCTCTCCCTCTCTCTCTCTCTCCCCCCACTCCCTCCCTCTCTCTCTCCCTCGCTCTCTCTCCACCTAAATGATCCGAAATGGAATGGTTTTAGGTCTTTCTTAATAGAAATGAAATGGTATCCCACTTCCTCTTCCCAATTCAAGCACTGCCAGATTTCAGTAAGTTCATTCAGAAAGATTTTATAAACCTGTAAAAAGTACAAAAAGAACAATGAAAAACAAAACAGTGAAAACAGCATGCCTGCACTTTGACAGATGCATGAAGAATAGTAATGTGTGTAACTTACCTCCTTGAATGACTGCAGTAGGTTACTACCAGAAACTGAGAGTGTAATGTCTATATGATGCATTATAAACAACGGCTCTTCCTGTGTCTGGTATGGAAAACAGGCTAGATTGTCTGCTATATACAAGAGCATATTCACTTCTGTTTTCTGTAAATTTTAAAAGAAGGTACATATGTTTAGTGGATAAGCTAGAAATCCATCCAAAAAGCCTTTTTAGAAAAAATATTACAGGGCACTTTCACCTCAATGTTTCAAGAGAGGGAAGGGGAAGGGAGGGACAGAGGTAAGAAAAAGGGAGGAGGAACAGAAATGGATTTTATAAAATAATCTTACACCCATTTAACGAGATTTCATAATGACTTATACCACAGTACCTCAAGAAGGGAAGAGGTGAAATTTTTTAGTGCACCCAAGTGAAATTCCCTCTATATTCTTAGAGAGTATATGGAATCTGTATAATAAATCCATACCACATCAGAAAGTATACATATGATTTCATAAATATTTGTCATTGTGCTTCTAAGAGTTTAATCCATATGGAGATCAGTTACACACAGTTACTATTCTGCCCTCAAAAATAAGTGGTAATTATATTACTAATATGTGGGTTAAAAAAAAAAGTCCATCTATTCATAAAGCATTTTTCAGTTTTTTACATATATGTAATTTAGAGTATCAGAATCGTTCTGACAATGCTACCATAGTTTCACACTATAAAAACTCTGAGGTAGGCAAAATTTAAAGAAAACATTATGGTTACTACCAGGTGTTTACTTTAAAAAGAAGTAACAGAGGCTTTCAAGTATTTCATGACCATACAGAATATAAACAGAAAGATATGTTAATACTTAAATTCCATTAAACATTTATAGCTTAAAAAAACAACAAAAAACAACAATAAAGAAACACTTTCCCCTAGAATCTCTCCTATCCTGCCATCCAAATAACAGAAAATCCAATGGCAGCAGCAACAAAAATCCATAGGACAGATGGAATAAACTTGATATTCATGTTCAGAAGACTCTCACTCTATTTTTATTTTTAAATATGTATCAACACTTACATGTTAAAGTTAGGGCAATGTAGTCATAGAACCCTACCCTCATCTATTGGTTTTAACACTATAAGTTATATATAAGAGGTCAGACAATTTTGCAAACTCATCCTAGAAAAAGTGCTACATACCTCATTGCTAAGTGCTACATACCTCATACTTCACCTTCAAAGTACTTAGGAAACTATGCACCGACACCAGTGCCTAGCCCACCCTTCAAAACAACTTTGGAACTCTTTTTCGGAATGGCCATCAGAGCTGTCATCATACCCAAAATCTGACAATTAAGTATGGGAACTTGCCACCTTGTGCTTATATTGGCAGCACTGTACAAACAATTTGGTAAGGTATCTAGGATGAGTTCATGAAATTGTCTGACCTTGTATTTTTCCCTCTTAAAACTAAGTATGTTCAAAAGTACTCTGAATAAACCTTTTAAAAACTCTCAAATTCCTCGACATGGTCATAAAAATGTCCTATACTGCTCTACCTTTCAAAAATCAAACTTCTTAAAAGAATACTCTAGAGTTGCTCCTCCCAAGTCTTCTCCATCATTCTTTAAAATTATGCTTTAGTGCCTCAATGCTTAACCTTTTCTGTCCACCTAATATCCCACCCCATTTCTTTTTACTTATTCTCTTTTACTTCTCATAGCATCAGGAACTATTATCCACCTTTTCCTTCCTGAAACTTTCTTCCTTAGTTTTCTCTTCTGAGCTATTTCTCTTCTAAGTCCTCTCCAAGCCAAGTCCTTTTCAAACTGCTTTTAGCAACAATCTTATTATTCTCTCAGCTGCTCAGAAACAAATTATTTCAGTTATTCTTTGACTACTTTGTCTTATTTATTCCTTTCGCTTCTTTCCTACTGTCCATCTTTTTCTTTCTGATTGTCACCATAACAGAGTAATTCCTTATTACCTCAAAAGTGAACACAATGCTAAAAAATTTGTGTTCCTAAAATGCTCTTTGGCACCTGTTCATATCACTTTATTCAAAGTTTCAATAGGTTTTCCACTGTCTATAAGATCCTCCATAAACCATGCCTCGCTATGACCTGTTTCAAATAATAACCTATTATTTACCCACACATTGTTATCTTTGTATCTTTAATCATGCTTTTTACCCTTGCCTTAAATAGTACCTCCATCTCATCTAATCCCTCTAAGCCTTCAGTAACTACGTCCTCATCTGATATCCTTTGTTGGAGGTAGAAAAGAGGAAATCACTGCACCATGAGAGCTGGATTTAGTATGTCACATGCTGAGGTGACAGAACATCAGGCTAATGACATACAGCAGGCAAGGAAACCACACAGGAATGACGCTCAGGAGAGAGATAAAGGACTAGAGCACTATCACTGATACAAATCACTGGCACTCAGGAAATGCTAACCTCAACAATTATTTATTTCCTTTATTTTGTGTCCTATCTCCCCAACTGGAGGTAAGATCCAATGAGGGCAAGAGAACTAACTACATATACCATTATGGACTTTTAGCACAATGTCCTACACAAGAATGAAAGCTTAATGCTAATGATATGATAATGGCGGTGGATGATTAAACTTTATCCCGTGTATTTCTGGAATAGATATTTGTAATATTTATTTGCTAGGTCATATATCCAAAAATTTCATGTAGTATTGAAAAGAAGAGGTATAGTAGGCATCTACCTTTTGGTAATTTTAATTTTGCTGTACTGAAAAAAAGTCTGGTGCTGAAACAGCAACCAAGTCAAGCTATTAAGTAAAGAAAATAGGAAAATAATTCTTTTGTTTTTAAAGCTTTACACGCAAACTAGTCAAAAAGCTCTATGTGGGCAGATAACATATCTGTCCCATTTACTATTTTATGTTCATTTCCTAGCACAAAGGCTACCACAAAACAAGTGCTGAATAAATATTAGTGTGTAATGAATGAATAAATTAAGAGGTAAATTTAAAGAATAGCATGTTTTGTTTTCTTGTCTTATGGTTTAGGAGAATGCCATCTGTATAATACCCAAAGGGTCAAATTATAATTATACCAATTTGGGCTCTTCATTTTAAGGCAGCCAAAAACTCAGAAGTTATTCTAACAATATGTAAGTCTGACAGAAATGAATGAAATTTCACCGTACGTACATATAAGGCCTGACCATTAAGTTTGCAAACTCATCCTAGAAAAAGTGCAACATACCTCACTGCTGAGTATCACTATGGTCAATTTTGAGATATTCCCTTTGGGAAGCTATGCACTGATGCAAGTGCTTAGTCCACCCTTCAAAGAAAGCTTGTAACTTTTACTGGAATGGCCACTACATGATCCTTGATGTCCTGAACATCATCAAAATGTTGTCTTTTTTCCAATATTTTCTTTATCTTCAGGTAGAGAAAAAAGTCACTGGGGGCCAGATCAGGTGAGTAGGGAAGGTGTTCCTATACACTTATTTGTGTACTGGCTGAAAACTCCTTCACAGACAGTGCCGTGTGAGCTGGTGCATTGTCATGATGCAAAGCCCTGAGTTGTTGGTGAAAAGTTCAGGTCGTTTTCATCTAACTTTTTCACACAGTCTTTTCAGCACTTCCAAATAGTAAACTTGGTTGATTGTTCATCCAGTTGATACAAACTCATAATGAACAATCCCTCTGGTATCAAAAGAGGTTAGCAACATCATTTGACTCTTGATTTAGACTAAGAGAACATTCTTGGTCATGGAGAATTGGATGACTTCCATTGTGCACTCTGACACTTTGTTTCAGGGTGGTATTGGTACACCCATGTTTCATCACCAGTGATACATGGTCTAAAACATCATCATCTCTCCAAAAGATCTTGGCAAACTTTGACTCTCCTTTGCTTTTGTTCATCAGTGAGCTCCTTTGGGACCATTTTTGCACACACCTTTCTCATGACAAGATTTTCGTGAAGATTTTCCTGTTTATCAATGTTTACTTGGTCGTCTATGCTTCTCACAGTTCGCTGGTGATTTTGATGCACAATTTGACAAACTGTTGCAATGTTTTTATCAATTCTGCTTGTTACCGGCCACTCTGACCTCTCATCATCAGTGGCGCTTTCTCTCCCCTCAGAAAAACGTTTAATCCATTTGTACACTGTCATTTTCTTTATGGCATTATCCCCATAAACTTGGATTAACATGTCTCTGATTTCATTTCCATTCTTGCCAAGTTCAACAAGAAATTTAACGTTTGTTCACTAGTCTAATTTAAGCACTGACATTCTCGCAATAGCACATAAAAACACATAACAACAATAATGACTACCACTCAGCAAGATACTGTCACACGTCGACATGAACACAGCTGTGAGACACAGACATACCAAGGTTATGAAACCTTACTGAGTTGTTTGTACAGTGCTGCCAACATAAGTGCATAGTGGCAAGTTCACGACTTCATTGTCTGACTTTGTATGTATGTATATAATCTAGCCCCCAATGTGACAGTTTAGTGATACTGCTTATTTAAAGGTACGCTTAAAGGAACTGTTTATCAAAGTTCATAAGATACTCAGTTAGGAGACACAATTATACTTTATCCCTCATTGTATTTATTCTCATGAAAAATGTCCAGTTTAATTTTGATTGTATACCTTTATAATTAACATAGAAGACTTAAAGAAACACACATTTAATATAGTCACTATTATTGACTAAAATAATATTTTAAAACTGGTGACTACTTTAGGCATAAAATTTATAAAACATTTATGTTCTTAAAATAGTAAGTTTTTTGGTGCTTACTGCTGTGTCATCAAAGAGGTTGAGTAAAGAAATTAGAAAGGCTCGTCTGTGTTGGCGGTTTCCACGGATCATGGAGTAAAGGTGTGAACACAAAGCACTAGAGGACTCATCTTGTCTGAAACCCCTTACAGGATCTTTTAGGCATGTGTTGATTGCCTGTTGTACCTGGTAAGACATCTTCATACCAGCCACTGCTTTCATCTGAAATCAATAAAAGCCTCATTTTTGTCATGGAAGTTAAAAGTGAAATTAAAAATATATTTTGAGTATTACAGTCTGAGACTAACTTCATTCTTTGATTTTGTTACTTAAATAATAAAATCACAGAATGCAAGTGCTGAAAGAACATTAGAAATAACCTATTAAAATCTCTACATTTTATATAAGAAAAAATCAAGACCTAGAAGAGTCATTATTGCCAAGATCACACAGTAGGAACTAGAACCCATGCATGCCAGTGTGTTTGCTGGACTATCACCTCTAGCTCAATCTTTTTTTGGGGGGTGGGGGGTGGAGGGTGGTTCCCTGGCTGGGAATCGAACCTCAAGGCTGCAGCGTTGAGAATGCCGAAACCTAGCCACTACACCACCAGGGAACCCCCTCTAGCTCAATCTTGAGAGTAAATTTTAAATAAGAATAAACACCTTGTAGGGCAAACTTAGTTGCATGTTTACAAGTAACTACTAAGCAAAATATTTTATTCTAATATGAATATGGGCAGGATAATTACCAAAGAAATAGTTTACCAAAGATAGCTGTTTAAATTTAGGTTATACAATTTAAAAATACATACATGAATGAATCCAGCATATTTTTTGTCTATTTCCACAAGTTGCTGATCAGCCTTATTCCGCATAGCTGGTTCTGGGTCTGTGCCCATAGCAATTAAATATGGTACACACTAGAAATAAAAATACAGGATTCATAAGATATAAGACATCACAGTAGTAAAAGCTCTGTATGTATCTTGACATACATTAAAACTCACTATTTATCTGGGATATATGAATTTAGCTTTACAGGCCTTTCTTTAAATGCCACGTTTTAGTGTCCTTTTTTTTTTGGTTGCTTCACTGAGTGGGAATCGAACCCAGGCCGTGGTGGTGAAAGCGCTGAAGCCTAGCCGCTACACCACCAGGGAACCCTGCTAGTGTCCTTTTAAAAATGATTAATCTTCCTTAAGATTTAGCTTAAAGCAAAAACAAAAACCAAAAATAATCCACTGGAGTACAGCAAAAATACTGAGGTGGTGAATTTAAACAAGTTCAGTGTGAATTTAAGGTGCTTTATAAAGGACTCCCACACTAAGAATATCCATTTAAGACTATGATATATGAGAGCTGTCTGGAAAAAATCCAGCCATTTGTGCATCTATTTTTCATATTATATGTCTGGATACTTTCCAGACAGCCTTCATAGACTATAGATGTGTAATCCAATAATTTTTCAAGCTTGACTGAATTTGTTATGTAAAGATAATAATATAGGACAAAAACTAATTGTCTTCCATTCTCAAAACTAGAAAAATAAAAAAATTTTTCCACAAAGTTGATTTTAGATACAGCCTCAATGAATGAACAGATAGTATTTGGTAACAGCCATATTTACTGTACTTCTAAAGTCAAGAAATACCACTACTAAGTGGAGTACATATGAATCAGACAGTAGTGAGAAGGACAGAAAAATTGTAGCAATAAACAAAAGACTTTTAAAAAGTACACATGGAAGGAACTAAGTGGAATGAGTGATCATAGATTAAATTCTGAATCAATGGGTCAGAAAGTCTTTAAAGAATATTACTGGCTAAATAGGCAAAATTTAAAATTGGTCTGTATGTTAAAACTCCTGAATTTGATTATTGATTATGATTTTATATACTATATTTTATTAAGTGACCTTGATGATTACACTAGAATATTTTTTAAAAAGTTCCACAAAAAAATAGCTAAAATAAAAATCTTAAAGGGTGACAGGCTTTGGTTATCTAATAAATTCAATTCTGTGGTCTAAGGTACTCTCCTCAACATTTATGAAATGGTATATACTACTCTATCAGTATTAGCTGCTAATCCTTAGAAATACCAACATGTCGCTATTACATCATTTACTCCTCATATCAATGCTCTGAGGTGTAGATAGTTGATACTGCCTCTAATTTACAGATGAAGGAACTGAGCTCAGATTACATACTTTACTTTTCTGTGGACTAAAATCCACCCCATTTAACAGTTAGATTATATACTCAACTCCAATTAATTCTCTTGACATGACATGCTATTGATTCATAGGGATAAGAGTCAAATGGATTAAAACAAATCTATCAACCCTACCTAGAAAATGATTCCAGGTACATATTCTGCCAATATAAATTAGATGTTGGTTCACAGAGAATACATTATCAATATATGAATATAAGGGTAATTTGCAGTAATGATAACCTAAGACAAACTAAAACTTGGAGTCTTAAGAGTTTAGGACCAAAAAAAAAAAAAAAATCCCCCCCCCTCCACACAACCAAACCAAAAAACCCCCACCAAACAAACAAAAAATTAAATAAACAAAAAATTAAATAAGAGGAATAAAGAACTACTTATTCTCTAATTACAATGTCATCAAATAACAACAAATCTGCCTCTTTCAGTAAATTCTGCTTACTAAAACATACTTACCTGAACTGGATGAATAAGACCTTGGTTTAGAGTCAATGCAATGACATTTAGGGCAAAGTGGCGTACACTTGATTGGGTGTGAAAAAACGCCTCAAGCACCTGTTTGAGGTAAAGCTGCATGATGGAACTACTCATCCCTGAGGAAACATCACCCATTTCTTTTAAATCTTCCTGTTTTGCAACTTTTTTCCCTACAAAAGGAAGTAAACATATTAAGAACATATATACTAAACTTTACTTAACTATATCAAATTAGGCCACAACCAAAAGCACAAAATATTACAGCTAGTGCTCTGGCTCAAACGCCCTTAATCTTTTTTGTTTTGTTTTGTTTTGTTTTGTCTCTGTTGGAGATCCCTTTGAGAATCTGTTGAGAACTCCCAAGGGCTGTCTAGAAAAAAAATCCAGCCAGAAATGCCTCTATTTTTCTTATTACACGCTAGATACTTTCCGGACATCCCTCATATAATCCCTCCTCTCCCTCAAAATGTTAATATTTGCACATATTTTAAATTTTACGAACTATTTTAGGGAGTTCGTGAATACCCTTAAGCCTAGCTATGGACTTAAAAGACTCCTTCTGAACTGAATTCCTTTATCTAACAGGTAAGAAAATTTAGATGTCTGGATTAAAATTGAGTCTGAGTATTTTAACTATAGCCTCACTGTGAAATTTAAAATTATATTTTCACTTACAGTCTCTATCTGCCTGCTGCATACGTGTATCCTCTTCTTGTAAGTAGGTCTGGAGGTTTTTTAACACTTGTATTTTTAAATTTACTGAGGCGTTCTTATCAGATAAAATATTATTATACAGATTTTTCACCTCTTGCTCAAACATCAGACTTGGATGCTGAATAAAGGCAAATCCTAAAGAAGAGAAAAAAAATCTCTTGATATATTCATATTAAAATTAAATATAACATTTAATGAAAATGTTGATAAATTATATAAAGAGCTCCTTATTTCAAAAATTAAAACTTAAAATGACTGGAAGAATATGCTCATGGCCTTACCTAGAGAAGTATTAGAGCAGGTACTTCTTTCCCCATGAATTAAAAACAAGAAATTGCATTTCAAAGGAGAATTTCACACAAGAGGAAACCTTGAGGAGGGAGCAGGGCCTAGTGGCTAGGGGAGTGCATTAGGAGTCAGGAGTCTTGGGTTCTATTCCTGGCTCCACCACTGACTTGTAGTGTGACCTTGGGTGAGTCACATAATCTCTCTGTGCCTCAATTCTCCATCTGTAAAATGGGGACAATAATATTTACCACCCACCTACCTCAAAGGGATGTTTTCAGGATTTATGAAGTTAATGTCTGCAAACATTTTTTAGATCCCTAACATGAAGGTACTACATTGGCATTATTTTTTAAAAAATATTGAAAGATATTCATTTGATGAAACAAGATAATTCTAAAATAAGCTAAAGCTAAAAAAATCTTCCATTTACTTCCTCATATGGCACCATAACGAAGCCAGAAGGCTGAATTCTATAACCATGAATTAATAAGAGCAAGTACGATTATCCATGTTTATTTGTATAAAATCTTATGTATGTGAGATAAAATGAACATTTTCTTTTAACTTTTATTAGCATTTATTCGAATTTACTCTCAGGCCATAAATTTTTTCTTCAGTTTCTTCTGGAGTATCTTTGTCTCCTGTGCAAGTTCCTCTTCTGGTTCAGTCTGCTGTTTTTCAGTACAGCAGGGAGAGCTCATCTAGGGGTTCACCCGCCTATGAGGTCTGTAAGCTCTGCGCCGCATCTTGGGAGCTTTGTTCACTTTGATGTGATCGATGACCAGAGAATATACATCTAAACCCTTCAGCTCAGCATTACTCTCAACAATTTTAAGCATGTGCAGCAAAAATTCTGCACTCTTGTTGGGCCACCCTCCATGAGTTCAGCCCCACTGGGCACACCTACCAATTTGACCACCGTAACAAAGAAATGGCACACATTGTTTCTGTAATGTGACATCCTTTAGATACTTGGTGGCTCTTCGGATATGCATATCCTTGATGGCCTGGGCAGTTTCACGAGTGTTCTTAAAATGAATACGAAGATGTGAACCTCTAGATTTACATGATTCTGTGGGGTTCTCTGGGTCAAGTGAATACCAAACCATTTTCAGAGGTCACCTCAGGCTGCTTACGAGAAGAGGTAAAATGATGATTTTTTAATGAAAGTATTAGTGATGCCAAATAATAAACCTCACTCAGAGCATTGAGTGATCAGATAACTAGCCCAAGGTCACACAGGGTAACTTATGGCCCAGGCAAATCTTTTATTAACTGGTCTAGAGGCACTCTTTTCTGGATAGTACTGCTTCTTTAAGTTACAATTTACATATAGTTGACCCTTGAACAATACAGGTTTGAATTGCATGGATCCACTTATATACACATATTTCTTCCACTCATTTAAAATATATATATATATATAGTTAACCTTCTGTCTAATTCAACCAACCACAGATTGAAAACAGTATTTTCAACCTACAGTCAGAAATCCACAGTGTGGAGGGCCAACTATGCACTGTTCTACCCCATTCCACATAAGGGACTGAGCATCTATGGATTTTGGTGTCCATGGGTTCTGGAACCAATCCCCCATGGACACTGAGGAACAAGTAAGTTTTTGGGGAGTCAAAAGTTATAAGTGGATTTTCTTCTGTGTGTGGGGTCAGTGACCTAAACCCATGTTGTTCAAGGGTCAACTCTATTTGTTCTCTGAACTACATGTAACACTCTTAGTTTTGCCACTTTATATAGCTCATGTTCAGAGTGAATATTCAGAGGTACACATTTGGCTTGAAGATAATAATGTCCTAATATAACTCCCTCATAATATCTGAGTTTTTACTATATTTTGTTATATTTAATTTTTCTGAAAGGGATGAACGAGGAGTAAGATTTAAACTTATTTAAAGAAATCAGTAAACATTTAAGTAACATTTGGGCAACTTAGAATCATTACTCATTTTAGTTCAAAAGACCAATAGAAATGATTGTCCATGCATATTAAATTATAAACCTTGTTAATGCTAACAAAGTTTCAAAATAAGTTATTAACCTTATTGAGTCGCTTTACATGTATTTGCACTAAAACAAAACAAACAAAAACCTGGATAGAGTGATCTTGCATTTTTTTAAAAGTACATTTAATTTGGGTACTTTAATGCTAATCCTTTTTGTTATTCTCTCATATTCCATTATCCTTCCAGGTAAGCCACAAACCCTAACCTTCTGCAAAGGCACACATTCACTTTATCAATGCTCCTGGAAAAATAGGAGACTGGTATACATCCAAATTGTTCCTTCTGGGTTGCTTACTATGTGCTTCTATACGAATAAAAGTCTGTATAGATTGCTCACTGTCTTAACTAGAAGTGGCAGGTACATATAATGACAAAGCTTTGCAAAGAAAAAGAACAATTTTAAACATTTGCAACAGCACAAAATTCTTCTGAATCATCTTTCTTTATCCATGTGCTTTAGAGAATGCTCTTATGAAAGTAGGGTTAGGAGTCAGTATTGTCACATCTATTTTACTAACAAAGAAACTGATGAACAGAGAAGTTATGTGACTTGCTCAGTGCCACCCGGAAGTCACTGGCTGAGCCAGGAATGGAACCCAGGTATTTTAACCCCTAGTCCCACATTCTATACAACAGATCCTAGAGCAAATAGAAACATACTTAAATAAATCAATAGTTTATACTCCCAATATTTTAAAATTTGCTCAATCTCTCAAACAACTAAAAACTATAAAGAAATGTACACTTAACTTACCTAGACCAATGATGGCTTTTGTTTGTACTTCTTCATCTGAATGTTTTGTAAAATACATCAATAGTTCAAGTACCTTATCCTTTATGTTAACCTAAAGGGAAAAAAATCCACATTACAAAAAAAGTAACTGACATCAGTTTTTAACTATTAAAAAAAAAAAACCCTAAAAGCAAAAAATGAGAATTTCAATATGTGAATTTTACTAAAGAATAAATTACCAGTGAGTTTATAAATCCATATTTTAGAATAGTGGCATTCAAAATAAAGGTCTGTGACAAAGAAGCTTGAGCCAAAAATGTAAATAATGTTCTGTTCCCTCAATGAGTAAAGTAAAAAACTAAAGTGCTAACGGACCTAAAGAGTGTGCCCACTATTACAAAGCTGATTATTAAATTGTGCGTACATATCTTATTACAGACCAGTGACAAACAACTCACAGATCAGATGCCAGTGAGAGGACCACAGTGGCACTGTCCCAGAATTCTCATCAAACCACACTACTCTAAAGCTGCCTTTATCTGGATAGATCAGTCCTATTTTATTACAGCATACTAAGTAATAGAAGGATTTTTTTACCTTACTGTTGCCTTTAAAATCTTCTAGATCAAAATCAAAATGCCGACATAGTGCTCCAACAGTGAAAAGGGATCTCAGAAGTGCTGGTTTGTTTGTTAGGAGGGAAGTGTTATTTGGATCCTCTTGGTGCTGACTTTTTAATTTTGAAATGGCACCTAATAAAGATAATATTTATAATAAACTCTTTATCCTTGAATTATAATTGAGGTTTACTGATAGTTCTAAGTACTAAATATGTCTAGAATTATGAGGACACTCCTTAGAGCCTAAAAGAATTAAGGTTAAAAAAATATTTAAATTTTATTTTACATAATGGGAAGAAAGCTTACCAAGATTTACTTAGGAGATAAATTCCTGAAGTAATCATATTAGGTTATTAAAAGATACTAAAAAATACTGCCTCTGAGTGGACCATAGAGGATAACTGCACTTCTTACAATTCTCTAAATGCTATTATCAGATGTGTTTAAAAAATTATTCCGCAGGATCTAGCAGAGTAATTTTGAAGTCCTAGCATTGAACTTACCATAGTATCTATTGAAACAGGCCCATACAAATTTAAAATTTTGTGTCACTTTATTTACAACTGCCCCAAGACAGCTCACACAATGTTGTACTACCTAAAAGATACAGAAAATGTTACTGTTTAGACAAAAGTTAAAGACAAAGGTAAAAACACATGATTAAGTTACCATTTGTGATTTATATACTAATCCATACAGGGATGGTACACCGAATGCTTACAGTCATGCCATATTTGATGATCAGTTTCATTAGATCTTCTTCAATAGTGGCAAGGAAAGTTTCACTTGGATGCTCCATCAGTGGTACTACCAGCTCCAGGATTTTTGCAACATTGCAGATAACCATGAAATCATTTTGTGTCTATAAGGATAAAATTAGTGCTTTATGAATATCAAAATCTCAAAAGAAACTATATACAGTTTTATGTATGGGGGTTGAAGTATTACATATATAAAATTTAAGTAAAAAAAAAAAACTATCAGAAAAGAGCTTTTTAAGATACGGGGCAAAGAGCATCACACAGTGTCAGGAATCTGAACTCTATCTATGCCACTAACTTGCCATGTGACCTTTGGTTCACTTAACCACAATGCTATAGTTACTCTTGTTTCCCTAAAATGCAACACAAGTCAAATCTGAACAAAGAAATTTAAGTATTAAGAGTTGTTACCAAGACTGGTACAGTTTTTAACATTAGTATTTTTCAATTGGGGTATGTTAACTTAGTAATTCTCAACTGGAGGTGACTTTTGTCTCCCAAGGGATATCTGGCAATATTTGGAGACATTTTTGTTGTAACAACAGGGGTATAGTGGGAGTACTACTGGCATCTAGTGAATAGAGGCCAGCGTTGCTGCCAAACTTCCTACAATGCTCAGAACAATCCTGACAACAAAGAGTAATCCTGCCCTAAATGTCAATACTGCAGAGGGTGGGAAACTGTGTACTAATCCTTTTTATGATAAATGAAAATGTAGACTCTCAGAAAAAGGTATAAGCCTTATTTTAAAGTTTAAAATATTAACTTTTTTAATTTTTAAAGTTTTAAACTTTGAAAATCTAAGCAGTTTTTAAAAAGAGGTAGAGCATTTTTAAAAAATTGGAAGGTATTAAAGGATTTACAACAAAAAGTCTCCCACCTCTGTCCTCTAAGCACCCAATATCCCTACTGAAGGCAACCAAAGCTACTAGTTTATTTTTGTGGAGTAAAATTTTCAAACTACATTTTTATTTAGCCAAGGAACCATTCCTTATTTTTAGCAACAGGATATTGACACTTATTTTGGAGTCTGAGCTTATTATCTCAGTGATTAAGAACTTCCCCACTTCACATTCATCTTTCCTTTCAGCACGCCCACAGGATTAAATAAAAAAATTAGGTTAAAATGAACACTTCTGATAATGTAGAAACCCTGTTGTTCCCTGCCATCTCTCACTCCCATCCCCTTTAAGCAACAGGGATGAGTTACAGAGGGTCTAAATATAGAAGGTAAATTTATTTTGAGAATCACCGCTAAATCTTTACTTTTTAAAATTACGTAGTAACATTTTTTTGAAACTACTCTTAACATTACTGGCCTGGAAAATCAAGGAAGAAAAAATACATTAAAATTTAAATGAAAAATTTAGAGAAAGATGGAAATAATGACAGAAAGGAGCAGGAGAATATAATACTAAGAAGAAATATGTGAAATGAATATAACATAAGATGGTTCAATATCTAAAACACTTAGGCTAAAGAGTACTTTTTAAAAAGGGCCCACAATACAAAGTGACACGGGCAAATGATATAAATAGTCAAATCACTGAAAATCAAGTCAAATGGCTAGTATCATAATAAAGATACTCAACTTTCTGGAAATCAGAGAAGGAAAACCGAAGCAACAACAAATCATTCTTTACAACTACTAGACTGGCAAAGAGCACAAAAATGACAGATGGTCTGTACTGTTTTCCAAAGAACCTGGCTATAAAGCATGTCCACCAGCAATCTGGCAAGATCTATCAAAAACCAAACGAATACCAAAACAAATTTCCTCAACTTAGCAAGTCCAGTCCTCAGAATCTATTCCCTCTCCCAACATAGTACCAGTATTTAAAAGCAGTTAATCTTGGAACAACAGGGGATTAAAGGCACTGACCCTGGTGCAGTAAAAAATCTGCATATAGCTTTTGACTACAAAAACCTAGAATTGCAGTTGGTCCCTTACATCTGTGAATTCAACCAACTGTGGTTGGGAATGAGAAAAGTTTTCAATCCATGGTTGACTGAACTTGTGCATAAGAAGTCTGCAGATACTAAGGGCCAATTTTATTTACTGAAAAAAATCTGTGTGAAAGTGGACCCATGCAATTCAAACCTGTGATGTTCAAGGGTTAACTATATAGATAGGAATGTTTATTAAGAAATGATTTGTAATGGGGGAGTTCCCTGGTGGTTTAGTGGCTAGGCTTCAGCCCTTTCAACGCCGCGGCCTGGGTTCGACCAGCCAGGGAGCTACTACCCCCCACCCCCCAAAAAAGAAGAAATTATTTGTAACGGCTATCAATAGGAATCAATGTAAATACCTGCCAAAATACAAAATGGTTCAATAAATGACAGGTCATCCATAAAATGGATAATATGTAGACATTCAAAAGACTGAATAACACACACACACACATGTGATCTGAGATTACTAAAGAGGCCCAGCAGAAATGTATATATGATTTGGTTTTTAAAAAACCTGGCCAACCATTTATATATATGTGTCTACAACTATAGAAACATGGATAAAGTATGTAAGGATACTACAGGCTGTGTATCCTGAGATGAGGAGGAATAAATATGGGGGTAGGGTATAAAAAAACAAAAGTTGAAAAAGGTGTCTATCATATATGAGGTGGCCTTACAGTAATCCCTCTTATCTGTGGTTTCTCTTTCCATGGTTTCAGTTACTCAGGATCAATTGCCAACCGAAAATATTAAATTAAAAATTCCACAAATAAACAATTTATGAATTTTAAAAAGTGTGCCATTCTAAGTAGCAGTGATGAAACCTTGTGCTGTCCCATTCCATCCTATCCAGGACATAAATCATTCCTTTGTTTAGTGTATCCTTAATGTATAAGCTACCTGCCCGTTAGTTACTTAGTAACTATCTTAGTTAATCAGACTTACTCTTCTCCCAAATTGCAGGGCCTGTGCTCAAGTAAACCTTACTGTACTTTATATGGCTCCAAAGCACAATAGTGATGTTGGCAATTCAGATATGCAAAGAGAAGCCATAAAAGTGCTTCTTCTTTTTTTCTTTTGCTTTTTGGTATATGAGCTCCCTGACTGGGAATCGAACCCAGGGCACAGCGCTGGCAGTGCCAACGCCGAAGCCTTAAGCCACTACACCATCAGGGAACTCCCAAAAGTGCTTCTTTTAAGTGAGAAGATAAATATGTATAGAAGAAAAAGCAGAGTATATGAGGGCTGTTCTGAAAAAAATCCAAATGTCTCTATTTTTCATATTACATGGCTGGATACTTTCTGGACAGCCCTTTTATATAGGGTTCACTACTATCTGTGATTTTAAGCATCCACTGGGGGTCTTCGAATGCTTGAGGGCTATCCAGAAAGCGTGTAGCCATGTAATATGAAAAACAGAGGCATTTATGGCTAGATTTTTTCCAGACAGCCCTCATATTTCCTGAAAATATGGAGGACCAGTATATAAAAATTCGTATTTGTGTATGTATGTATGTCCATATTATTATTTTATGTATATACAAGGGCTGTTTGGAAAGCATCCAGCCATTCCTCATATATATATAAAATGTATAGAATGTTTTCAAAGTAACCTTGGTTTCAAAAATGTTGGTTCAAATGAGGATTATTTATACAAGTTACATTACAGTCCAGATTCTTGGGACTAGTTAACTATGTGACACGGGGTAAGTTAATTTTTCTTATCTGTAAAACTGAGATAATAAATGGCAACTACTTCACAAAGTTAATGAGATAATGCATGTAAAGTTCTTTACAATGGTTGAAATTATGCTCCATAAATATAAGCTATTATTATTAGCCATAGATTACATATTAATCATTTTATTCTGAATGAAATCCAAGCCCTAAAATTAAAATTAGAATCTCAGAAGGAATTCATGTTATTTTTATATGTTTATCCGTTGGTACTCTCCTTAGTTCTTAACATTTCTCAGGACACTGAGATTTTCACCTAGAAATTTTAAATTCAGATCACCAAAAAAACTGACCATAGCAGCAAAACAAATTTATTAGAGAAAGTGGTTAAAATTGGCTCCTTAGTAACACTGAGGTCATAATAAGTGAAAACTATTTACATTTTAAACTTTTTAAAGTATTTTAAAATTTAGTGTTTGTAATAAGCCACTTAACTCACTATGCTGTCATATAAATTGCTAGATATTTTACTTAAGCAATGTTTTATTTAATTTTCACATTTGATTTTAGGAAAACATAGTATGTATAATATTAACTTAACAGCCTAACATCGCTATATGATACTAGATAATCCATATTCAATACAATGGTGTACTATACAAATAAATAAAATGTTTAAAATAAAATATACTAAAAATGGCAATTGAAACCCAAATTCAGAATCTAAAAGATAGTACATTTTTCAAAGGCAGGAACTCGGCCTCATTTACCTTTGAGGCTTTAACAATAGTCACAGTATTTATTAAGCAAGATTGAGGGCTTGGTTTGAGGAACTTAAACAAAAATGGATACTAAACCATTTTTAATACACCAGGAAAATAATGTTTGTAGGTCACTTGCCACAAATATTAGAACATATACTTAAGTACAAGACATAGTTGATCTGTCAGTGAAAATAACTGTCATCTGTCAGAGAAAATGTGAAAAGACACAATGTGAATTCTAAATTTAAAATACTCTGCACTCATTTATATAAAACAGAAAAACAGGACAGCTCTATACTTACACTACATTTAGTGGTAAGGTATGGTTGCATAGTCATGGCATGTTTAACCATGAGCTGGGGTCTTATTTTGCTGAATAAGAACAAAGTGGTTATGCAAGCTACCAATCTTCCAGAATTCACACCTTTATTGTCAGAGTCTGGAAAAACAAAAAAGAAATAAGACATTAAAATATGACAAGGCAGTGGAAATTATACAGAATATTATTTAAATTACTCAATATTATCCCCTGAATAATTCAGTACATGTCTCAATATAAAAGATTAGTATTTCTTATTATACTATCCTTCCTGCACTTCATTTTTCTTTACTATATAAACTGCATACATTAAGAATAAAGAACAGGAAGCTGAGTTATAGAAGGCAAGTTTTACACTGAGGGGGTGATTAGGACTGAAGTTAAAAAGTAGAACGAAGTCGGGAAGTTTAGACATAAACATGGTACTGGTTATATCTAAAAATGGATGAAAGTGAATATGGGAAATAAGGTTAGTAGGTGGGGACGAAGCCAGTTTAGCTGAGGTGATACTGGTTTAAAGGTACTAGAAAAAAGAGAGATGTTGCTGTGGTAGAAGAGTGTTAAAAGATGGAAGGGAGAAATGAAGAAGCTGGGCCAGTGCTACATTAGAAAGGAAAACAAAATGCCGCTCAGGTGAGAGGAAAATGTCCTTGGGTGGCCAATTAGTTTATAGAGGAGACGAGCAACTTTTTAACATTAAGTAACAACAGTATCACCCTTAAAATCTAGGGTAGGAAAAACAGAATAAGGAGATAAAAAGAAAAAAGTGTACAAATGAAAAATGAAAAAAAAAAAAAAAAAAAAGAAGAAGAAGAAGGAAAAAACTGCATAAAAATATCAAGGATACCAACAATTTCCTTAGGTGCCATAAGTATACCTCTGTCAGAGGCAATGGCTCCCAATTCTGGAAATGACCACGGCTGACTACTATTCTTCATTAATGTACATCAGGCAATGGGAGTAATGTTAGTCTTGTGTGCTTTAAGCAATAGATGTCGATTATGACTTTTATAGTTTGATTAATAATTTCAGACTTGTCACTGGTAAATAATGTGATAAATAAAATATTAAATATTTAAGGAATTTGTTAATTTAAAAAAATATTAACAGCTTTTCAGCTCAAGATTAAGCACATTTTATGTAACAATTATAAAAATATTAAGGATGTACTACAAATCTTTTAAGAACACTTTTATAGTAGTTAAAACAATTTCATTTTAAGAGAAAACTTTATAGGATTTAAACTTATTAAACAGTTTTTGGATTAGTGCAATTCACTAAGTACTTATTAGGCCTTGGACTTACTTTTATTCCTGTTCAATATGACATTTAAATTATATGGTATAGAACGATATGTGGAAAGATGAGGCCTATGCTTTTATTATAAAGCTCTAGATAATCTTAGTTAACCTTAACAATATAATCAAGGATATAACATCAAACAAAAAACAGATTTCATTATAAAGCAGTTCACTGGTAGACTAAGCAGAGCCAGAGGCAAAAATGAGAAATGTGCCCGAAGTATTTTAAAATATCTTATAAAATCAACTTAATAACCAATATATAAAATGTCTTACCAGCTAGAGATTCCTCATATTTAAGAATGTGCTCAACTAGGTTATCAACAAGTTGAGTACAAGCTTTCTTCACAGGTTTATATGAGGAATCCTCTTCAGACTTCAACAACTATATATGTATATATATATAAAAAAAAAATCTCAGTATGATTATTCATTAGGCAATAATAATAAGCATTAAATGTCCATAAATATTAAGTTTTTCAATTTGTCATTAACAATACTGAAAATGCAAATTAATAAACAATATATAACATGTTTTAAAATAACTTATAAACTAATAATTTATACATACTTTCAAACAATTTTAGTATGAGGAATTTAAATTGCCGCATGTAGGACTTTAGGTAGGATATCAGAGAAATGAGAAAGGTGACCTTCTTTTAAGAGTACCACTCAATGCTAGTTGAATTATTTTAAAGAATTAGAATTCCATTCCTTATTATTCCAAGTCCTTTGATGTCTCAAAAAATATATTATGGGTTAATTATACTTTTTATATAATTGTAACTATATCTGAATTGCACCTTAAATTTTGCAAATAGAAAATATAAGAAGAGAAGACAAGATGGCGAGGAGAAGACAAGACGGCGACTGGAAAGGAGGTCCCTAAAGCCTCTCCCAGAAAACACAATTGAACTGCCGTCCAGGATCCAAGAAAGAGGACCCTGAGTGACAAAATGGCTGTTGAGAAATCCACGAATCGCAAGTAAACACCTGAAGTCTGGCGAGAAGGGGGCGAGTCGGGGAGAGGGAAGGGAGCAGAGACAGACCACACAGGACATGATCCCTGCTGACTATTCAGAGCTGTGCAGTTTGAGGGAGGGGAGAGAGACTGGGGAGCTGGGGACAGAAGGAGTTTGGGAGGCAGCCTCTGGAACTTTTGAGTGGTAGAAGGGCTAAGCGAAGACTCTGAACTGCAAAGATGACACCCCAGCTCTAAGTCCCCTGGAGACCTACACAGGGCTGCAGTTCCTGTTCCCAGCCTGCTGCAAAGGTGACCCTGCTGTCTCAGGCCAGGCCCACAGCTTTGGACTTATGGAGCGTGCACTTCCTCGTGCACCCCAGGGTTCTGAAAGCAGTGTGAGCCCTCAGACAGCCAGGTACTAAATCAGGGCTGGGAAGAAAGACTGATTTGATAGCATTCACCTCAGCTAGCAAAAACAAGCCTTAAAACAGCTTCCCCAGCAAAGGGCAGAAGCCAGAGTCGCCTTTGGAAAGCCTTTTGTTGGCCTCTCCCCAGGATATATGCGCATAGCCTCCAAGCGCAGTAGGAGATCAGAAACAAGAAACAAACAGCCCCCTCTCCCCCAAAACTTGACCCCCCAGTGCCACCTAGTGTCTGCCCTACAGTAACACACCACAAAAGCAATAATTTGGACACTGAACATAACGCCCTCATGTCAAAGAGGAAGAACCCAGCGGACAGGATGAATTCCTTAAAAACTAAAACTCCTCAGAAAGAACATGAAATTTACCCAGAAGATAGCTTGTTACAACTGGAAGGGTCTCATTTAAGTGACGGAGAATTTAAAGCAGCCATTCTAAAGGCTGTGAGAGAAATGAAAACCTACTGGCAGAACACCATAGCTG
>PVJL010001711.1:47706-240209 GCA_004026885.1 Lyroderma lyra | reverse complement strand
GTCCGTCTCTGCTCCCTTCCCTCTCCCCGACTCGCCCCTTTCTCGCCAGCCTTCAGGTGTTTACTTGCGATTTGTGGATTTCTCAGCAGCCGGTTTGTCACTCAGGGTCCTCTTTCTTGGCTCCTGGACGGCCGTTCAATTTTGTTTTCTGGGAGAGGCTTTAGGAACCTCCTCTCCAGTCGCCATCTTGTCTTCTCTCTCCATGTACAGTTTCATAGTAAAAAAGTATTTAAATAGTTGATTTTTTTTTTCAATTTCCTCATGGGTAAGGACATTAAATTGGTAGTATTAAATAAGGACTTTATTATTCAAAACAGTGATGCACAAACATTTTGCCTGAAGGTACACGTAAAAATATATTTTTAGGGAATACTAGGTTAAACAAGACTGCTTGAGGCCAACAGCAGTCAGCCACCTTGGTAATTCATAACCTCTACACCAGTTTGCCACACTTTGCAGGGGAAGATCTGGTTATTTTAAGACATAACATTAAACAAACATTTCAATTACTCTTGAGAGCACTGGAGCTAAATTTTGGATACTGTAATTTTCATTACTGATTACCTTGTTTGAGGATTAGATTATCAGACTCAACTAAAAAAAGATGAAGTAACACTCAAGTACTTGTCTCTTAATGTTATATATAGAGGTAGAATATTCATTCTTTAATCTTTCAAATGTGATTTCTTCTTCCACTGAAAAAAACTGCTGTGTAAATAAAATCAGTGACTAGCTACTATCAAAACCCATAACACTTATTTTACTTCTTTTTCCTTGGATATCAGTGGCACATAACTCAGCTGGCTTCTCACTAATTCTTGGAAGTTATTTTCTTGTCTTCCATCAAAATACTCACCAGTTTCTTTTTGTTGTTGTTTTGTTTTCTTGTATTTTCTGTTTGTTTTGTTTTGTTTGTTTTGTTTACTAGTTTTGTTTATCTTTCTGTATATATCCCTGTATTAGTGCACACTATGTCAAAGACTCAAAAATATACGTCAAAACTCTAACCCAATATTTTGCAGTTCTTGAAGGTTCAATTTATTTCAAATAGGGTGGATCCAAAACTGAAATATCTTTTATTAGCATCCCATTTACCCTGTTAACCAATTTAAGAATCCATAAGGTAAATCTGGCTCATTTCTCTCTATTATGTCACATTCAGTGAATTACTAAACTCTGCAAATTCTGCTTCCAAAATTTCTCTGACATCCATTCTTTCTTTTTAATTATCTACAACCCCACTACCATTTTTCTGGTTAAGACACATCATCTATTTTCAGGAATATTATGAGTCACCTGAGTTTTCTATCAAGAGATTCTTGAAGTTGGAATATTATCATCCACATGGATACAACAGTTATTTCTCAGATGAAATTCTTAGATTAATTATTCTGACAAGATTAATTATTCTGCTTAAAGTACAGTTATTAATTATTATTGCCTACAAGCCAAAATCTAAGCTTTGTGTAATGGTGTAAAATTTTCTAACCAATATTATGTCAGTCTATTATATGAAACACAGCCTGTCCTCTTTCTCCCTATAACAAGACATTTTATTTGTGTTGGGTACCCATCTCACTCTGGGCATCCAATGGGGTCAGAAATTTTATTTTTCCATCTTGATATTGTTATGTCCCACAATTTGTCAAACAACTACTACTACTACCAAGAGTCTGAACCTTTAAAAAATTAGGAAAAGTAATAAAATTATTAAGAAGTGGTGGCAGTGGTGGTAGTAGGAGCTTATCTGCATTGGCAGCATAGAGTGCACAGTTACAGAAGTACTCCAGGTGATATCATGACTAGTTATATTCCTGGGTTTCATACTCCCTTAGTTCTGTCTTGCTCTGTGAAATTTATTCCCCAGCCCTTCCCTTGAATCTGTGAGATATCAGATATCATTCCAATTCATTTTTCTTTTTAAATTAACCGAAGTCTGTTTTTATTATTTTCAGCGAAGATACAACTGATAAAACCCATAACATATAATCACGAAGAAAAGTACATGAGAGTACATTGTGGTTATCACACCAAACTCTTACACTGTTTTTATTCCCAGGAATTATTTTCTTGCTTCTATTTTAACTTAAAATATTTCTACTCTTTATCTAAGAAATATTTGTTTCTTCTATTTTTTTATACTGAAATAACCTGTATACCACCAAAGCCTGAATTAATCCATTACTTATTGTTATTTCTATCCTGTGCTTTGCATTTCTGTATAACTATACATTTTATCATGCTTATTCATTATTTTCATTTTTCTCCATTTTAAACTGTACACTTCTGTGGGCAAAAGCTATGTGTCATCAGTGTGTGCATGTGTCTTTCTGAAGATATACCAGGATACATATTTGAATTTAGGAAGTTGGTTATATTATATAATAAAGCACTTTAAACATGCATAAATTAGATAACTAAACACAACTTTTTCAGAAATTTAGAAATTTAGATATGGTAAAAAGCTCTAAAACAAAGATATCAAATATTCCCTATTATGATGTAAGGTAAAAAATAGTGAAAAAGGCAATAAATGAAGTAAAATATTATAATTTCTAAGTACTTAAATATTTACTGAAAACTACTGGCATAATTAAACTTAAGGAAAATACTTTAAGGAATTTAAAAATTAAGATTTTATTCTTAAACACCTTGAGCATACTGTGAGCATAAGATAATGGGAAATATAATTATTATATTATAATCTCCTGAATTCCCATTCTACATCTAGCTTGTAGGGAAAATAATTTCTCTCTCTTAATATTACTAAAAATTTACCATTTTCTTAAAAATATCCAACTTTAATCAACTTTATTTTTTAAATTGAGCCCTATGGGCACCTTATGTACATATGCCAATAAATGTTTCATATTAATGTATGGAACTGATATTAACCAGTAGACTATAATGGTTGTTTCAAAAAGCAAATTAATGCTATCTTTCTTAGCACATTTTTATCTTCTCCACTTTTCCAGAGTTGATATCCACATTCTGGAGAGCCTTCTTAATTGTATATTCTACAAATTGGCTTTTTAAAAGAAGAAATAAAAATTAACACCTCAGAGATGAAAAAATGGCTAGAAGGTTAGTAAAGGTACACAGCCCACATTTGAAGTGACCCCACAAATTTACATACTCTTTTAATTGAGTATTATACAACTATTAAAAAACTATTGTGAAAGATAATGTAACAACATGTGAAGTGCATACAACCAATTGACTATGGAAAAATCAGGACTAAGAATTATAACAAAGGATTTCAAATATGTAAGTATGCACATGGAAAACCCTAGAGAAGAATAGTGTAATGTACTCTTACATACTCTCATAGCATGCTGCAGTAATGAAATTTTATTTATTGTTTCTCTTTATTTTCTTTCACTTCTTTGTTTTAATTATTTTTCATTATCTAGAGAAGACTCTCTTTTTAAAATTACTTTGTTTTCATTTCCTTTTGAAATTTAGAAGTTGAAGTTAAAATATAAAGAGATAAGCCTCAAAATACTCATGTTCTATTTATAATAGGTAACTCTAGACTAGTGGTGTCCAATCTTTCTGTTTCCCTGGGTTACATTGGAAGAAGAATTGTCTTGAGCCATACATACAATACATTAACACTAGCGATAGCTGATAAACTAAAATAAAGGTTGCAAAAAAGATCTTATTATGTTTTAAGAATTTGTGTTGGGCTGCATTCAAAGCCACGCTGAGCTGCAGGTTGGACATGCCTGCTCTAGACCCATTTATATCATATTTTGCCATTATAAATGTGAGAACACTGGTGTGTTGTACATGCGGGGGGGGGGGGGTAGCATAAGGTTAAAGGCACTAAGTCATTTATTGAGCCCAGACCCACTTTCCGTGAAGTGGGTTGATCAGCCTTGGGAGATAAGAGCTTTTGACCTCCACTTCATAGTTGGAACTGCACATATCTTATCAGAAGAAAATGCTAACTCTTTTTACAGGAAGAAAACATTTTCAAAATAAATTATTTATTTCGTGGGGCAAGTATATTCCCAGTGACATTGTTAGGAAATGACTTCTTAATCTGCAAAGTGATGAGCAATTAAAAAGAAAATCAATGTCTTTAGGTACTGCTCTTTAATGAAAGCAGATTCCAACCTTTCTTTGAATATTCTTGACACTCAACCCATTCCAACAAGAACTGTTGCAAATGCACATTTTTTCAACCAAAAGCTAACCAATGCCACAATATTCCAAATCACCTGTAATACCTTCAATAATTTATTCTGAATACACCAGTCAGTATAATATTTTAAAACATAGCTCAGGTCAAATTACCTTTTAGTTCAAAATCTTTAAATGTTCCTCATTACTGTCAAAGTAAATAAGGCCCTAAGTGACCTGATATCATGGTTGTATCTCTTATCTTTTACATTCTGTCTTGACCATTATGATCCAGCTATTAGTATCTCTGGAAACATTCATTTTCTCAACTGTTTAATATTTCTTGAAAACACTTGGCTCACTCCAAGTCAGCTTCTTCCACCAGCTGCTTTCTCTAGCTGTAATGAGTTTTTTTCCCAGACATCATATGGTTAATTTGCCTTTCTTTTTCCATTGGAAGTAGTCACCATTTTGATAAAGAATATTCTGAGAACCAATTTGAATGTACCCACTCAACTATACACATGCTAATTCCTAAACCTCAAAACCTTTGTATTTTGTCTTTCCTTTTTCTGTTACAACAATTACCTTCTAAACAGCTATATAATTTATTTATGTATTTTGTTTGTTGTCTGCTTTTTGCAAGCCAATACTAAAATTTAGGTTCTAGAAGATCAGAAAATTTTTGTATTTAGTAATGCATTATAATTACCAAAACCATTTCTGCAACATAATGGGTGATCAGCAAGTAATTGTTGAATAAATGGAATTCTTGTCTTCTTTCATATTTTCCAAAACCTAATCACCTCAGTTAATTATTTTTACTGCTGATTTCATATTACCATTCTGTTCTATGGCTGTAAATAATAAACCCTATGTCATGTTCCTAAAAGTGGGTAAGTAAAATTAATTTAAAACAATATTTATCACAAGTAGAGAATTTTCCATTGACAAAAGTAGTCTTTGTCAATTTAACATCTCATTCCTTTTAATCTAGTAATAGAACTTCTATTCTATTACTTTTCAATGGAGAAGCGTCCCTTTCTTCAGTGTCAGTCCTATGTATTTGAGATGAGGTAAAGATACATCCTCAATTAACCAAGAGTGGCCATGTGTCTAGGACATGAATAAACAGACCTAGAATTAAAATTTAAAATGTGCAAATGATTTTACACTAGGTTCAGCAATTCTGGAATATTTAATTGAAAATTTTCATACTCTGATTATATACTGATATATCTCCAGACTACTAGCTTTTCCACTGCATGTGTTTGTGACCTCACAAGCATTTCTATTTTTGTGAATTATTTAACTTATTTCATAGAAAGGAATCCTAGTGTTCTCATTTGTCTCTTAAATAGCACCCATGTTTGTATCAATATTCTCAGCATTGTCACATTATTGCCTTATTATTCTAGCACAAACATGCTGTAACACCTAATTCCTCATTTAATTAGTTTCCATTCATTGCAATTATACAATCATTTATAAATTCACCTACACTGGCCTGTGCCTTGCAATACAGGTAACCGCCATATAACATGGCTGTTAATTTCCTTAAAAGTGCTGTGTCATGAGAATCCGTGTTATACAGAACAAAAAACTGATAGAAAAAAATGGTGTTAGTTTCCAAAAATTTAAAAAACATACTCATATTTTTATAATTAAGAGCAATATTTTTATTAAAGCAATATTCACCAAAAATATATTAGTATGTATTAAGTATATTTTGCTCTTAAAATCTTTTATTACATTTCATGTTATTTGAGGATTTCCCTAATTTCAAATGAGAAATCTTTCACTCTTAAAAGTTCTTGTTATGTTTTGTATTGTTCAGGGATTTCCCTAATTTTGAATGAGATATGTTTTGCTCTTAAGAGCTCTTATTATGCTTCATGTTATTTGAGGATTTCTCTAATTCTCAAACCATGTTAGAGTGAGTATGTTCTAGGATGCTGTGTTGTACGAGAATTACCCCCAATACTTGAACTGTGTTAGCATGAAACCGTGTTATCGAAGTGCCATGGAGGTTGCCTGTATTTTGTCTTGATCCTAAAATTAGTCTTCAAAACTGTCCCTCAGTCTTTTATTTTTCTACTCAACATTCTTTCCTATTAACAGAGTGGAAGTTTCCTTTATGTTCCCCTGTATTTGAATCACCTCCCAATTGCAACTACAATCATTATCAGCAGAAACCTTAATGTTTTGCTGCAGAGAGAAAACATGGACATCTTAATTTCTGACATATTAATACCATCAATCAATATCAACATCTCTGTTTCCTTTTTTGTTTCCTGTCATAATGACACAGGATTCTGCTTACATAAGTCAAGATGCATTGTGAGGTCTGGATCCTATCAGTAATTTCTTCAACAGAAATACTATTTCATTAAGTATTTTCTTACTTCTCTAAATCTCTCAAAAACATTTACCAAAAATTATTAGGTTTCTACCTTTTGCCAGGCAGTGGTCTAGAAATTAGAATAATGAGACAAAGCAAAGTCAGTCCTGGCTTCTGAAACATAATTTTTGGTTTGATGAGTTATAGAAAATTCAAATAATCACACTTCACATAAAAAACTAAAAATGTAAATTTCTATGATAATATTGAATTTAGGAGATAATTTGATAAATAATTGAACAAATTAGGACCTCAAGGAGACTTCCCTACAGAAGTGATTGTTTGGCTCAGATAACACAGGAGAAAAGGGATTTTTGAAATAGTGTTGAGAAGAAGTGAATTTCCAAGCAAGAAATAGCCTGGCAGCTGGAGGGAACATGAACCTTTAATACAACAGTATGCTAATCAAATTCTTGAAATCTAGAAAATGAAAATATCTGTGGATGTTAGAGCTGAGAAAGTAGATACAAATCAACTAGATGTCAGGATCCTTGTGTAATCAGTCCTTAGAACTGAAGTCATTCTAAGTATTTCAAATACAAAGAGAGTTAACACAGGAAATTAGAATCTTTAAATATTCTTGGAGTCACTAGAGAAATTTCATTAGAGATGCTACCATATGACTATACAGGCCACCTTCATAGCACCTTTCCAAACATCAGAAGATAGCTACTACCTGACATTCATACTGTTGCCTTAATTAAACATGTGTCTAGACATGAAATGTTACACTGGTCATCATAAGAACTAATTTTTCTCATATTGTATTTGTCAACATTACAACACAACATCTGGCTGTGCTAATGCATTTTATCTTAAAATTCCTTTCCTGTTTCATGAAACTACTTCTCAGTGAGAGAATGTAATTCATATCTTAAGCTCACACTGCTAATACACCCAGAAAATGAATTATTTAGATTTATTAATTGCAACTCAAGAAGGTGCTTGGAAGTGAGTGAAAAAGATGCTGAGTAAAGAACTGTAAACTGTACACTATGTTAAGTATGTTGTCTTTTAATTTTAAATTTATATAATCCATTAAGTAGCTTTAACATATTGTCATATTTTCATTTTGTAAATATCAGAGTTTACAATATTGAGGATGGCTTGAAGAGATGAAAAATGATTTCTGGAAAAAAGTTTGGAAGCTATTACAGTGTTTGGTCAAAGCTGAAAAATGATAGCAAACTGAATTTAGGGTATAGCCATGTAAATGAAAGTGCAGCTTTTTAAAACACTAAGGGAATAAACTAGTAAGATTTGTGCATTTATTAGAATGGCTTTCTTTGAAGTAGATCCATAGACAAAGATCAAAGTATAATCACTTTTTGGTGTATGATTCAAGGATGCATTGGTCAGGGAGGTGGAAGTGAGATGAGAAAGGAATGGAAGCTAGTTCAAGTGTGGTGTTTTATTTTTTTTTAATTCCACTGTGAGCACCTGGAGTCCATTGCTGCTGAATTCTTTAGGAGGTGGAATAGAGAATTCCCCATCATTTTCCTAAGCAAGGGAAAGAATGTTGGGTCATTAAGGTTCCCAGTCCCGTCCATTATTATCTGAATATTGTTCCTAAATTTTTTCCTTTCCAGCACTTCCAGCCTGCCTCACACCTTATCTGAGTGTGTGAGAAAAAGGCCTTGGGTGAAGCACTATAGGCACTTGCAACAGGTAGCCAAGAACATAAATAAGAATGGTAAAAGTTATGGGCATATGGACAGGAAAGTAACACCACCTACTACAAAAACAGATTGAATATAGATGTTGTAAGAGAGCTATTAGAGATGGCTTAAAAACTGATATTTAGCACAACTGAATAAATATAGATGCCCTCTACTCATAAGAACAATAGAAAACCACATATCAAGAGAGATTAAGAACACTATATTGGAAATAGTGGGTTTGAGATGCCATTGATATCTCCGTAAAGAGATATCAATTAGTCACTGAACACATAAGCTATTATCCAAAACAAGATATATGAATGGGAAATTTACATTTTGCAGACTTTAGAGCCATAAATGTGTGCTGGGATCATTATGACTAATATTGCTATTTTGCTCAGATTCATTTACCCAGGCTTATACACCAATCCTCCAGTTGTTATTTTTGGCTTCTAACAGCCCATACCTGTAACACCTTTAAAAGATTTGCCTTAGCTAGAATCAGTCTGTTCTCCAGATAATTAATGCAGCACCAGAAGGATAGCTCACAACATGTCCATGTCTGCCACATTCAATTGGTCTAGCAAAGGCTAGCTTTATTCAAAACAGTTTTCTTGCTGATATTTTTCTGTTTCACTTTCCTATATTACTACCCAACCTCTTACGTTATTTGTTATAAACAGCTTCTCAATAAATCATGTGCATCTTAATCCTTATCACACATAAATAAAATGCACAAGTTGTTGGTAGAGAACCCCATGTAACCTACCATTATTATACTCGTGCTTCAAACACAGCTCACACTTCTGGTCTCATGAGGGTTTGTTTTAATTTGCTGGCAGAAAAGGAAATATTCCAGGCTTAGTTTACTCATGTATTGCTTGGGGATGTATGTGGAGAGGTGAGAATGATCCGTTGCTAAAGCAGCTCTACTCTGGGATTGCCATGGAAGATAGTTATAAAAGGAAATCCTGGTTTCAGAGCCTTATACATTTGCCTGGTCATTTTCTTTCTGTAGAAAGAGAAATAACCTGAATTAAAGGTATACTGAGAGTCATGGACAGTCACAAATGACTAAACTGATCTGAGGTCTGAATGGGCCAAGCTGGGAAGCTTGCAGACAATGAAGCCTGGGGAAGAGATAAATGGTCATCCTACCGGAAGTGACACAAGAGTAAAGATCTTTTCATGTCATCTTATCTCTCACCAGAGGACTTAACAGAAGAAATACTACATAACAAAACTGACATGATGATTAACCCATATGATGACATCGGTTAGCCTGTGTCACATTTGTGTTTTCAAAAAGCCACATAGCCCTATTAGCAGAGATGGGAGCTACCAATGAAAAACTGGAGAAAATGAAATCTTACAAATTCTGGAATCTGATCCTGCACCACTAGAAATGATCACCAAAGTCACCGATGTCTTTCTTGTTATAAAATCTAGGAGTAATACTCTTTCTATTCCTACTAACTTACAATAGATTTAAAAATATTTAGTACTCTACCTTTATTGAGTTCATCACTCATGACATTTAATGAACTGTACAAATTTTCTTTCTTCTTCTCTAGAACTGCTTAGTCTCTTTGAAGATGGATGTTTTCAGTTTCTTTCCTAGGCATTTTCTACTCTCCCTCCTTTGGAGATTTTATCAATGATTAAGATTTTAATCAGATTTCATAAGATTTATTAAATTTAATAAGATTTCAAGAAACTCTATTATTCAATATTGATATGATAACATGAAATATCAAGAAATAGAAACATAAATGTCATTGAGAGATAAAATAGAGTGATTTTATTTGTGATTTCTGGGGTTCCAGAGGATAGGAAGGTGGAGGGGTGGGAAAAAGTGTTCCTACTTTTTGTATTTCTTATGTTGCATTAATATTTTAAATTTATAAACTATAAATATTTTGAAATAAATTAAATAGAATGAATAAACATGAATAAATTTCTTTGTTTATAATAACTAGTAAATGTTAAACAATTCACATTTTTGAACCATTTTCTTGTGTGTGAAATACGATACACATACAGAAAATGCTTCAAATTGAAAGTGCAATGTTCAATAATTGTAAGTTCATTCGTTCAACCCTCACACAAACCAGAAAAGGACCTCCATTGGTACCCCCTCAGTCACTTCTTTATCACTGTATTCTTTGTCCTTCCAAAAATAAGTAATATGCAGAATTTATAATAACCCATTTTTTTCCTTTTCTGCGCATATTTAGAACTGAAACATACATACCTGGGCACTTTTTTAAATATTGTACTAATGTTATATTGATTTTACAATAAAATTGTTCATTTCTGGACCTAGTTGGACTTTGCTGATGCCCTTAACTGCTTTATTTTCTGGTACACATGAAATTTAAACTATCTAGCTGAAGCACGTCTCTACTTGAGCAAAGAGTCGAATAAATTTTTTCTGTTGACTGTGCAGTGACAATTCTCAGGCGTTTTAAAGGATTTGTGGCACTTACCTTACACTTTCATTTATTGCTGGATTTACTTGTCTATTCTGAGAGACTGTTTACTAAATAACTAAAAGCATCTCTCATAATTCCTGAGCGTTTGCAATAACTTATTTACTTCACATACAAAGTCAGAATAGTAAATAGTTTCCCTATAAATTTTTCAATTTAACTTTTAATGCCTCTTACTACACTAATAAAAGTGGCTTCTACACTATTATTTCATATCTCTACTATTGTTTTCAGTGGTAAAACATTTTACCATTAAATAAAGTAAAATTTGATAGTAGATAAAAAACAATACATTCACCACTGCTTTTCAAGTAGGACAACATGACATCATAAATTTTGTTTGCTTGTTTTTGGAATGAAAGTGGGAGGCTTAGGATACTGCATTTGCTTTATCAATTGTTTTTTACTGATTGTTTTTTAAAAGTTTGAATTTCACATATATTGAACTATAATAAGAAAACCTCAAGATCGAACATTAAATGAAATCATAAGAAAATATTAAAACATTCTACAAAACAAGAAAAGAAATCTTTCTATAATAATAGTATATCTTGTCACATATTTTCATGAGAATGTAAAATTAAGAATCTAAAACTTTAATAACATTTAATAACATTTATAACACAGTATTTATAAGATTCCAGAAATATGGTTCATCTAAAAAGGAAATGTTTATAATAATCTGTAAACCTTTAGTTGACTTTTATGCTACCTTGAATTGTTTCTAAGCTATAAACATATTTAGAGAATACTTTAAAATATCACATTTTTAACTGATAGGATTAAAATGCATGTACATACATGCATAATTATTAGGCCATTTTAAAATTTGTTATACCTTTTTGCAGGCAGAACTACTTAGTTGAATTAGACATTTGATTTTGACTTGATCTGAAATTCTAATATGCAGCATTTTAATTCATTTGGGTTAGTCTGTGTTTCTATTGGTGCATTCTGCTTTATATTACAATGCCATATAGAGAAAAAAGTTTAATTTATTAAACTTGATGCTCAGTGTGTGTTTAAGAAATCAATTTTGAGAATTCCAGTACTTGCTTATACAAGTGTTTAAATTATTAGGTTGTGTAAGAATGGAATGCTTATTTAATTATTCAGGAAGCAAATGAGAACAGATACTCTACTATACATATTTAATTCTTCTTTAATTACTTATAGTTTTATTTAATAAATATTTTCTTATAAAATATATTATATTTCATAAGTTATTAATACTTATTAATAATTTCTTGTTAACCAGGCAGTTAACTATAAATTCTTATGAATAAAAATGCTACATATGACAATAAGAACCAAGGTACTCCCCCACTCCATATTTAAGTCAATATCATTCTTCTTAAGAATTTACTCTCTATGCAAAATATAATAAAATAAATATAAATTTAGTTTATCAAGTCTTTATTAGATGTATTTTATGATCAAAGTACCACCATATATGTATAAATGTACACATTTATATACCTATATAAATATATACACTCATATCCAACTCTTTTCTTCTTAAAAATAATATAATCTCCATAAAGTGAGCCCCATAGCATCTCCTTTTTCCTTCTTGGGTATTCTAATTACACATATGTTATAGCTTTCCTAGTTGTCCACAGTTTTTGGATATTATTTTTGTTTTTATGTATTTTAATACTTTTCTCTTGCTTTTCAGTTTTAGAGGTTTTTATTGAGATATTTTCAAGCTCAGAATTTTTTTCCTCAACCATATCAATTCTACAAATAAGTCTATCAAAGGTATTCAATTCTGCTAGAGTTGTTTTTGTTGTTGTTGTTTTGTTCATTTGTTTGTTTCCTCTAGCAAAGTTTTTGGTTCTTTTTAGAATTTCCATCTTTTTACTTACATTGCTCATGGCCCCAGTGTTTCCTGCCCACCTCTGGCTTCATTAAAGTTTTTGTCTTTATCTTTGATTTTTTTCTTATATTAATACTAGTTGCCTTAAACTCCTGGCCTAATAATTCCAGTATCTTTTTTATTACTGAATCTAGTTTTGACAATTTCTTTGTTTCTTCTAACTCTATTTTGGCCTTTTCATATGTCTTATATTTTTTCTTAATAACTGAACATGCTATACCCAGCCCTTGGTCCCAAGGGAGGTTGTTATTTATTTTCTGTTCTTGTAAATTGTGATTCTCTGTATTCACTGGTTTATCTTTAATTATTTGGGAGATGGCAGTGATTTGATCTATGACTTCAGTTCTCTGTGGATCTAGAAATAATTATAATTTTTTTTCCACTACTTAGTTGTTGCTAAGATGAAGTAACCTTCCTAACTTCTTAAATTCCAAATAAGAAATTTGGAGTGTTAAATGTTGCTTTCATTGCAGGCATTATGCCCCTGATCATTATTATATAATGGCTATTTCATTACTAACAACTTATAATTGAAGTCCATAGAAATACAAATACAACTCATGTATTGTGTATCATCACTAGTTAAAGATAATTATGATACAAACAAACAAATGAGAAAACATGGTTTATCCACAGAGCTTGAACTTAGGTTCAGTCTCTTAAATGGAAAGAGAGTTGAGATGGGGTGGTAAACACATACTGCAATACATAGATAATGCATGGTAGAATTGTACACTTGGAACCTATGTAATTCTTGTTAAGCAATGTCAAACTAATTAAGTCTAACAATAAAAAAAAAAAGGACCTTCAGCTGTTTCCCTGAGAAGAACATAAGTATATTTTGCATCACAAAAGGGGAATTAATTAAATATTTCATCACTATAGTGGTACATTGCAGTACTCATTGTAATTATTAACATTTTGGTTTTATTCCCTTCCCAGAAAAAATAAGATTTTATTTTATGACCCTGTTTAACCTGAGAAATGTTTGCATGAATCAATACAATCCAGTTTGAAGTGATATATGAGGTCTGACAATTAAGTTAATGAGAACTCATCCTAGAAAATGTGCTACATACCTTATTGCTGAATATCACCAGGGTCACCTTTGAAGTACACCCTTTGGGAAGTTATACCCCAATGCCAGTTCCTAGTCTACCCTTGGAAACAATTTTGGAGCTCTTTTTCTGGAATAGCCATCAGAGCTAGTGTATGATTCTTGATGCCCTAAATGTCATCAAACTGTCTTCCTTTCAATATTTCCTTTATCTTCCAGTGAAGAAAAAAGAGAGTAGAAAAGGTGCTTCAATGCAGTTATTTATGTACTGGCTAAAACCTTTCTCACAGACAGTGCTATGCGAGCTAGTACAGTGCAAGAGCCAGGAGTTGTTGGAAAAAAAGGTTTAGGTAGTTTTTTTTTTAACTTTTTCACAGAGCTTTTTCAGCACTTCCAAATAGTAAACTTGGTTGACTGTTATTCCAGTTGGTACAAATTCATAATGAACAACCCTCTGATATCAATAAAAGGTTAGCAATGTAATTTTGACTCTTTATTTGGACTGACAGAAAGGTTTTGGTCATAAAGAACTGGCTGACTTCCATTGTGCACTTTGATGCTCTGTTTCAGAGTCATATTGGTATACCCATGTTTCATCACCAGTGATAACACAGCCTAAAACATCTTGCCTCTCTATAAGGTCTTAGAAAACTTCAGCTCTCCTTTGTTTTTGTTCATCAGTGAGCTCCTTTGGGACCATTTCTTTACATACCTAATGTCAAAAATTTCCATTAAGATTTTCTTAAGTGTTCCTCTTTAGATGTTTACTTGGTCTGCTATGTTTCTTACAGTCAGCTGGCAATTTTGATACACAATTCATTGAAATTTTGCAATTTTTTGTCAGTTCTGCTCATTCCTGGCCACCCTGACTTCTCTTCCTCAGTGATTCTTCCTCTTCCCTCAGAAAAACTTTGATCCCACTACTTAGTTGTTAATCCCACTACTGCAGTTTTTTTCACGGCATTATCCTCATAAACTTGGACTAACGTGTCCCTGATTTCATTTCTACTCTTGCCAAGTTTAACAAGAAATTTGATGTTTGTTCATTGTTCTAATTTAAACTTCAACATTCTTGCAACGGCACACAAAAACATGCAACACCAGTGATAAACACCACTTAGCAAGATGCTGCCACTTGTCAACACGAACACAACCATGACATATAGATGTACCAAGGTTATGAAACCTTACTGTGTTGTTTGAACAGTGCTGTCAATGTTAAGTGCATGGTGGCAACTTTGGAACTTAATTGTTAGACTTCATATGTCACATCTGGGTAGATGCTTTAATAGCCAACTATAATTTTCAATATTGTCTTCTTAGCTTGGTAATCACTAAAGCAAGTAGTAAAATTATTTCCTAATGGGTAAGTTAAATGCTATCTATAATGGGGTTTTCTCTAAATTGATGATTGTTTTTGCAACTGGGCATGCTGGTCTGACAAGGACAGATAACAAAGTTAAGGGATTTGAGGAACCTGACTAAAATTTAGTTTAAAAAAGAGTCTTATCAATAGTTATGGCTAAAATAAACTTCAGCTTCATTCAACCACTGCCATTTGGGAGTTGTTTGTTTCAGTTATCATAGCTCTTCTATTCATACGACAAACTAATATATTATAATATTTATTCTATTATTTCATTATTTGTCTAACTCTAAGAATATATGCTCCATGAAATTATAAATTTTTGTCTGTAGGTTCACATTATATTTACAATATTAACAAATCTGACATAGTATAATTTTTCTAATAAATGGATAAATGAATATAGGATCATTTCCTTACAGCAATAACAAAGACAAATTAGCTGACAACAATTTCAGGGAAGTTGTACCTTTGGAACAGGGTACATTAAATTGCTCCTGTTTTCTCAATGAAATAGAAAACTATTAGATAAAGAGTTCAATAAATGCTTGTAAATTTCATGAATAAATTAATAAAACAGAAAAATATTTATTTATATTTCTGATATTAAAAATGCCTATGGTTTAGTTATGTACTAAAACTACCTAATAATGATAATATGTATGTAGAAAAGTAATATAAATAAACAAGTTGCACTTAAAATAAATCACCCACTATCATTTGGAATATGTGATTAAAACATATGTTATCAAAGTTTGTGTTTCCTAGAGCCATGCCTCAAAACATTAAAATATATTTGGAATTTTTTTAAACACCTATTTAGTAAAATAAATGTATTCACCTAACCCACTTCTTAAGTATTATAAATATCATTCATTCTTTCTGAAAGGACAAAATAGTTTTCATTAATGTAGAAACATCTGTTCTTTTAGAAGTAATTGAGTTCCCTTAATGATAATTAATAAAAAATATTGTCACTAAATACAGCTGTAAAATTGTTAATAAAAAGATAACAAACTAAAATAAAAATAACTGTGGACTCAATAAATATGAAGATAGAAATGTATATACATAAATGTTTGTTATAAATTTAATTGAGGTTTTTCATTTTTAACATGAACCTTTTAAAATAGTCCTTTAATTATAGAAACCAAAAATACTAAGTATCACTTTATAATTAAAAAATGAAAATTATTAGATTTAATAAACTAAATATTGATGGAGTAAAATCTATTTCATAAATTATATTTATGTATAAAAAATATCAACTGAATCTTCTTAGGTACACTATGGTAATTGGTGGCATCAAATATGATTAACTAAACAAATACTTATCTTTCTGTTTACTTGCTATCTATTAATGTAAACATTAAAATAGAAAATTAATTTGACTAGATTTTGTTTGAAAAAATTTGAATATTAAGCCAAAATATTAGAATTAATAGTTTTGTCTACTAATGTTACAGAAGATTTTGGACAAGAATGTAAAGTAATTAATAAAGTGCTAGAGGCAATTATTTGTAGCACTGTGTAGAAAGAACTGAACAGAGTAGAAGAGTGGACAAAACTGAGGGTATTTGTTTTCAGCATTATTAAGTAACTTTAAAGCAGTGAAATGCTTCCTAACTCAGTTTCTAATATGCATGTAATGGCTTTTTCCTCACACTAAAAAACTATTAATATCTTCTGATACCAGCTGGGTGTCCTGTAATTCAACTCAATTCTAACATTATCTACCCAGAGATGGCATCAGATTCCACAGATAAACGCGCAGTCCCACAAGACTACATCCTCCACTTCCATTTTTCAGATGCCAGTATCAAGTCCAGATTGTCATCTTGGCTTCCAATGAACCTGGTATAGATTATAGGTTCCAATTACTCCTTCCTTGGGTTTAATTATTTTGGTAGAATGGCTCACAAAACAAAACAAAAAAATTTTTACTTACTAGATCACCAGTTTATTATTAGAAGATATTAACTCAGAAGTAGTCAGGGGGAAGAAATTATAGGGCATTTACCCATTCTGGGGAAAGAGGAGTATGAGGACATGTTGGTGAAGGGGTACAAAGTGTTATTTATGTAAAATCAATAAATTATGGAGACCTAATGTATAGCATGCTGACTATAAGTAACAGTACTCAATACTTGAAATATGCTAAGAGGGTAGGTCTTATGTCTTCACCGCACACATACAAAAATGGAAACTATGTAAGGTGATTGATACATTAAATAAATTGCTTGCGATGCTTATTTCACAATATGTACATATATCAAAACATCAAGTTTTAAATATATGTAATTTAAAAAAACAACCTCCATCAAAATATTTCTGCATGAATTTAAATTTCCAAAGTATATACAGAATCTCAAACTTAAATCTTATAAACCAAGAGTTTCAGTTACTATTTCTTTTTTTAGTTTCTTTTTAGTATTTGGAGTGATATAGTCCAGTTTTAATCATTTCTATTCGATATAAGCTCTAACTATCATTATCTTTGTTTCTTTTAAATTTATTTATTTTTAGCAAATCCATATTCTTTTAGTAGATTATATTTTTTTGAAAGTTTTGGAATCTTTCTTTCAAAATGTTAGTGACAAACGTGCCTGTCTTCATGATTCCCTTTCTTGCCTAGAAGATAACGTGGTCACTGTCTTGAGAATTTTAATCATATTTGCATTTAAAACATACTCCCTTTTTGGTCAGCAATTAACACAGAGCACTGCATCACCGGGAATATCTGACCACTTGAATTTTACATAAATTCATTATAATAATTTCTTCTCTATTTCTATTTTAAATTAAGAACTAAAGTATCAGATAACAACTAGATAATCACATTTACATTTTTACATTCATTTCAAGATTTCCTTATGTATTTCTGATATATCGTTATGTATAAAAATAGAATACATACTGCTCTCCTTTCTTTCTGTTTTTATATTTTTTTCTAAATTTGGGGACGTTTCCATGTCATTCTTTTACCTTTACCATTTCACTTGTCATTATAGATATTCCTGAGCAATTTTTTAAATAATATAAAATTGCACTAGGAAGTTCTCATGATGAGGTCTGTCAATTTATTTCCATGTATTTATTTTATTCCTGATCATATGCCCTTTCTCCTAGAATTTTATCATCTTAATGCTTTGTCATAAAACAGCAGAAACAAAATCTTACTTTTATACAACTAATATATGAGGGCTCTCCGAAAAGTATCGAGCCATGTAACATGAAAAATAGAGGAATTTAGATCTGCGTTTTTTCTGAATAGCCCTCATACATATTCTTGCTCACAATGTATACTTTTTATTTTGTAAAATAATTGCTAGCTGTTAGAAAAGAGGAGAATGCGAGTATATTTTACCTTAATTCTTTCAGTTCCTTGCCATAAAATTCTAGTCACTAAAATAATATTACAGGTTTTTTGTGGTTACATGAGTCACTTTTAGGGACTTCAATTCATCAATTATCAGAATTTTAGATGAAAGTGGTATAATACTCAAAATATTAATAAAAGAGTTTAAATTAAAAGCTCATTCATTATTTTACCTTGCAAGGGATCTAGAAATTGGGTAAATTAGAAAATAATTACTACTTATAGAAAGAAGGAGATAAGCTCTGTGTTCCTTCCTTGGTGTACAAAATTAGAACCTCTGCATTTACCCATGCTGGGCATAGAAAAATACTTTTTCAGAATAAACATACCCAAACAATTTCTTTCAAAGCTGGAAAGAAGAGAATGTCACTATATGTTTATTTTTTTAAAAATTCACTTACTGGGTTTTTCCTTAGATCTTTAGAAGTTATTTAATTAAATGCTAAATAAAATTTATTATTTTCATTTTCTGTAGTAGGAGAAGACAAGCCATGTTAGCAAGGAAGACATGGTTGTGGTTGTTAGGCAGAAAACCAACAGTATTGTTTTCATAGACTATCATTTCTTCAAAACATAGTGAGGAAGCTACCACAGATCACAATAGAAAAAGACTACCACCTATAGATGACTCTGAAACCTCAATAGAAAGTACCAGTTAAATATTGAAAGCATTATTTATTTTCTCCATAATGAGGCATGTTGGTTTGTTAAAAATCTTAATATCTTTTCTTTGAGTTGTTTTTAAGCTTTTGTAAAGTCTTAATACAGTGTATTAGGATGCTATTTATTGAATTAATTGCCTGAAGGAAAAATCATGTGCTATACATATAAACAGGAAATGTCACACACTGTTTGAAATGATTGCTACTCCTGTTGAAACTCATATTTATTCTTAGACATAAATTTAATACTAATCATTCATGAAAGCAATTATTTATTCTGTATTATTTCAAAATCTAATTCCATCAACTATGTATTCTATTCAGTGAGCTCACAGTATCAGCATTAATCTTATATCTCTGGCTGCCTTTTACAATAACTTTCTAAACTGTCTGTGCTACAATCTTCTACTGGTACTTTGCTCCCTTCTATGCTCCAACTCTTCCCTCCCATATTTCATGAGCTTATTTTATTTTGATAATAAATACTTTATTTTAAAGGTACCCTTGGTACTAATAAGTAGATGTTGTTTAGTTTCCTCTAATAGAATGTTTTTGTATTAATTTTGGAAGGTAGAAACTGGGGCAGTGTTTATCCAAATTGTTGATGAACACAGTTGTTTGAAGCAACCTGACCTCACATTACACTATCCAGTTACTAACTCCAAGAACAAAGATAGTTTGCAGCTGAAATATGGGGTAAAGGGTGTCAGCAGCTGTTATCTTATTTCTAGATTGCAAGACCAATGACATTATTTTGAAATAAAAAATTGAGTGCATGTTTTCTCAACTTTGATTTCTGCTCATTCAAAAGTTTGGATAATGTGGTAAATATTTTATTATATTAAATCTCTTCTCTTTGAACATTTAGATTATTTTTTATTTTCTGTTCTGAGGGCAAACTTCTATCCTAAGACTCTATCATTATTGATAACAAATAATAGAGTTTTAAAGCATATTCCTTGGAGAACACATTCTCTAATTTTTAATGTATTTATATAAAACATTAAATAACTGATCTTTAAAAACATGACTGTAAATCATTTTACTATATCCTCCAGCAGATACAAGCTTATATCAGGTGTCAGTAATAAAAGATGATAAAAAGCACTTTCCTGAAAATTTCTGGTGATAAATGAATATGTGTATATACTAGAATAAGAGCTCTTTTAAGGAAAAATGAACAAGGTATTGGAAAAACAATGTTGAAAGAGGAGTAAGAGCTTACTGAAATGTAAAAGGAGTCAGAGAATATTTAAACTGGAAGATGAAAGTATAAAAATTATTACAAAATGAATTAGAAGGAAGGGAGATTTTGAAGGGAACCAAAACCCTAAATCTGGCTTTTGGAATTTCAAGCTCATTTTTAAGAAACAAAAGACTCAATGAAAACCTCTGACCTTTCCCTTTTCCTCCTAAAAGAGTAAGATGGAAAAGAGAACTTCAGGAAGGAAATTTTAGAATGTTTGCTTAATCCTAATTTGAATTGAATGTGGTGGATGGAAGGGCTTTATTCAGGGTCCTAGACTCACCTCTTCTGTCCCATTGCCTGAAGAATTTGCCTGCCATGTGTCTTCTGTTCTTCCTCAATTACCCATACTCACTTTGGAAATCTCAGACCTCAATCCCTTCTTTCTCTCTTGTTGAAAATAACATATATACCCAAATATACCTGTCTTTGGAATGTTCATGCTTATGTGAATTCCCCATACACACACATTAAAATTTGATTTTCTCCTGTTAATCTGTCTTTGTTCATTTATTAGCCCAGCCAGAAGTTTAAAGGGAAGAGACATTGTTTCTTTTTCCCCACAATGATAATTTGTTGATATTTGGAGAATAAAGTATTTAATCTCCAGATGTCTGTACTACGGTTAAAATGTCTTGAGATAAAATAGGGTTGAAATAAATAATCTTTAAATTTTCAGAGAACCCTGAAATTATGTTACTAAAACTCAATCTGCTTAATGAAAATAATTATAAATTTAGTGTACAAGGTATCTGTTGTCAGCATTTATTGTTCTTTCTTCTGTTAATTGCATCTAAGTTTCTACTGTAGAAATCATCCTCTCCTTTTCTAAGAACATGTAAACAGGGTGGACAAAATTGAGGCCACATATGAAACCTGACAAGCTCAGGGAAGGCAAACATTGTGGTTCCTACAAACTCAGAAACAGAAATTAACCACAATGAATCATCTAAACATAAAAAATTTCTAACAAAAAACAAGTCATAGCGAGTAATTACATGATGGACATGTAGCTACCTTGACAAAGGTCAGTTATTACCTAAAGTGAGCCTGTCTATTATCTTTTTGCATTTAAGATAACATAACCTTGGAATATCAGAGTACAGTCACTCTTCAATGCCTGAGTTCTATTCCTACAACTAGGTTGTTAAGTGAATTAGTCAACAGCATGGGACATAAAAGCAGACATCTTGTGGTGTGTCACGGTGATTAAAGCCAAATGAAGGAGCCCCACGCTCACTATAGGAATGGCTACTTTCCTTTTCTGTAACTTTTCAGCTTTCAGTTTTACCTTTCTTCTAGCCCATAGTCTTAATCATTTTTTTGATCAACTTGCCCTGGCTCCTCACCTTAAGTAATAGACAGTCACCAGCCTAAATCATAAAAATGCCCCTGCCTTCTGCCATAGATAATTATCCCAAAAATTGTAATACATGTCCTCAACTTGCTGATTTCAATCACTGTGAGTAAGCACCCCTTCTAGGTCTTATGGGTCCCCGAATAGGTGATAACACCTGAATAACCCGCCAGGCCAGAAGTCAATGGACAACAGGTTCAATGGACTTTTCATCATGTAACCACCAAGTGACAGAGGCTTTGGGGCCTGATTTGGGGGCAAAATGCTTTAAAACTATTAACTAAATTAATATTTTTTTCATCTAGGGGCCAGTGGGATACAAGATACCCCATCTAGGCTTCCAGTCCATCCAGACTGAAGAAGTAAATATGGTCTCCCAGGCAGATTTCAGAACCTCTTTCCCTTTTAGATCAGATAGTGTGGGGGTTCTGTGAATCCCCAGTATGCAGGGACAACCACCACCTTCAGCAGGAAGCAGATACAGAGACCTCCAGTTCCTCAACTTCCCAGAGAGATTAATGGCATCACATCTCTCATGAGAAAAGTAAGGAAGGCAGACAGAACAGAGATGTCAAGAACCCTCCCATGGGACTCACCCAGCTGGAGAAGTCACCACCATGATACCACCCTTCCATTAGTAATCCCTACCCCAAGTTAAGCAACCTCAAGAAAATTCCAGGCAACAAGTTAACTAATACAAGGAAGATACAGGACACAAATGGCCCATCCATTTAAGCCAGTTTCTAACATCTATGCAGTGAGTTACAAAGACCTTCATTGCACCCAAACCTCATTATACTATCATTATAATATATTCATGTGCCTGGAGTTCATCAATATCATTATAACAGATTGGATTCTTGGAAGGAACGTGCAGTATTAGAAAGGGTGATGTAATGGACCCTCTGTCAATCAAAAATGTCAATCAAACAGGTCCCACATTCAGGTAGGCATAACCCCTTACAACTAAAAAGAATAAACTTCCAAAGCCTCATTAATCAGGGCTCTTGAGCTACTTGCCTGCTTGAGCCCACTTTCACACTTTGAGGGTGTACTTTCCCTTTTAATAAACATTCTCTTAGTTTCACCTTATTTTCCTTTTAATAAACTGCCTCTTTGTTTCACCTCTAGACTTTGGTGAGTGTCTCATTCATTTCTTTGCTTGAGATAACAAGAACCTGGACACTGCAATGAGAAGGGCCCATTTTTTGGTAACAATGGCACTGTAGGGTATGTATTTTTCAACAGATGCATACCACACTTATAAACAAAATATGTAGTCTTGCTTGACTGTGAACACTTTGTGTAGTGATACTAACCCACTACTGAAACAAGACAAAGACTAAGAAATGAGATTCTCAAGACTCACACAGGCTGTAAAAGGTACAAAGCCAACGGATTTCTCATGCTAGAGTACTGGTCATTAAGTCTGAACAGTCAGTCATTAAACATGTAGATTAAGTGAGAAGTGGCTGTAATCCTCTTTTTTTCTGGACCCTTCAGAGCATGAGACCACAGAAGCCCTCACTGATATCCTGAATAGCATTTCTAGGTACTATAAATGTTACTCATTAAATATTCTGTACTCACCAATGTTTAGTTCGTGTCTCTCGATTTACTTTTTATCTAATCCCCCAAATTTCCTCACTTTGCTTTCTCTTCTTCCCTTAAACTACAACCATGGATTACATGTAATTTACCTTACATTTACTCCTTTGATTCTAATGTATAAAATAAGTTGCAAAACTGCCATTCTCCAAATCATTTTCTTGATCCATTGAGATTTTGGTTCCTGGTAATTGTCAGTTTGGCTCAGATAAACTCAAAAGTTCCCTACAAGTTTAGACCTTTCTTATGTCAACAATACAATAGGGTTGAACTCGCACACTTGGTATAGGACTAAACATTTGACTTTGCTTTTTTAGGAAAATTGCTGATGTCTTCTGGCCATATACAAGCAGCTAGGGATTGTTCCATGACATAAAGCAATGAAATCCCAGGTGTCTTTTTATTCCTTTTGTTAACTTAACGTGTGACATAAGCTTGGAATTTCAGGTTTTAGCATGGGGAGTAATCCAGGCTGGAATAAACCATGATTTAGAATGAAATAAATTAAATGCATGGCTCTGTCATGGTATAAAGCCATACGCTTCACCACATATTCTTTGATGTACAATTTTTAAGTCTATTTTTGTAGATTATTTCTTTCTTATAACCAAAAAGTTCTGACTAATCCATTCAATTTTAAATGATTATAGGCTACAGGGTAAGCAGTAGACTGTGATTATAATTGAACATCAAAATTGATGTTGCCAACAAACTGAAAAAGGGAAAAATAACAGAAATATTTCTGAACAACAAAATTAGTCACTAAAATTAGAAAACCTAGTTTTCACAGCATTCCCATGAGAAAGATAGCATTACCCATTTTTCCTTTTAATGTAATTATTAAGGCTCAGAATGTGTATATAGAAGTAGTATTCAAATTGGGTCTTTTATATATCAAATGTCTCAAGTTTCAACATTGATACTTAGTGTGATGAAATCTCTATAGTAAGTCTAAACAAAGCTTGAGAAGCTTTGACATCTTTAAAGTTGGTGGACATAAAGTTTATTTTTGCTTGATAACTTTCATTGAGACAAATATCACAATCCATTACTATTCAATATCAATTTTTACAAATAACAACAAGTTCCCAGTAACACAGCAAATGAAATTCACTACCAGTCTACAGAATATTTTAAATGCTGATCATACTAACTATAATTCACATCATGATGAATATTACAGTTTAAGTTCTCAAATATTTCATTAAAAAACCCGCAAAAGCTTACTTATACTTAAAATTTATATAAAAAGTTGAACCTCTATATTTTCTATCATTTTCTCTACAGAGAGTTTATTTCCCATCTCACTCCTCTTGGAATGGTGGAAAATAATTCATCTACTGGAAAATAATAATTTAAGTTTGCACATACTCTCCAAATAAGTTAACAGTGAAGAATAATATATGTGGTATTTCAGAAAAGGTTCTTGGCCTGGAATGTTATTCATGTAAACATTCCAGGCCAAGAACTTTTTTATATATTTGCTAGTATAAATGTAAAATATACTAACAAATATATTTTGGAAAAATAAATACTATCGCTCAAAATAAGAGCACCCTTTATAAAATAAAACACAGAAGCCTAAAGAAATACAGATAGGCAATGCTTTTAAGATGTCCTAAAGAAAAAGATTTAATTAGTTTTCACTGTAAATGAAAGTTGAAAAGGAGATCACAGTAAATCTTATTTTTAATCATCTAACACAAGCTATAGATTAAGTGACTACATAGAATTATTTGAAGTATTTTGAAATATGGGATGAATAGAAATGCCAGATTCAGGTAAAAATCTGTTGACAGGTAATTTACTCGGAGAAAGTACAGAAAGAATCTGTTGGTAGTATATTTTATACTTAATATTCTCCTTTATCAGCAGCAAATAAATAATTTCTGTTTCAATAGATAACTGAGAATGTAACTAAAAAATAGCATACTGAGTACTAGTTCTCATTTTACTTAGGGTCAAAATCCTTCACAGTTCTCTCAAGAATATGTGGTAATTCATAGGACATGGAATAACCAAACAATTTTGAAAAATTATGAAGCTCAAGGACTTACATTACCTCACATCAATTCTTACTATAAAACTACAATATTAATACCTTATGATATTTGGAAAAAGATGAAAAATAGATCAATATAACGTAATGGAGAGTCCAGAAATTAACCTTCATTGATAATGATTAGTTGATCAATTAATTTTAAAAATACTTACCTAAGTAATTCAAGTTAGAAAATAAAGATCATTCAAGTTATGATCACATACTAACTGCAGATTTATATATATCTATTTATATATAACTGCAGATATATATATATATATATTTGAGGTTGAATAATTAATTTCACAGACTCATCCTGGGAAATGTGCTACATACCTCATTGCTGAACATCACTGTGGTCACCTATTAAGTACTCCTGTTGTGAAGCTACTCATAGGCTCAAGTGCATAGTCCGCCCTTCGAAGTAATTTTGGAACTCTTTTTGGAATGGCCATCAGAGCTGTCATCATACCCAAAATCTGACAGTTAAGTTCACAAACTTCCTACTGTGTGCTTACGTTGGTAGCACTTATGACACCTTACTGAGTTGTTTATGCAGTGCTGCCAAAGTAAGCTGAAAAAATCAATAATAATAATATAATAAGCATTTATGTAATAATCACACTATTGTCTAAATGCTTTACAATTACTCTTCACAATAATCCTTTAAGAAGATATAATTATTATCCCCATTTTAAAGGTAAGACTACTAAGGTATAAAGAAATTAAGTAATTCAAGTGAAGTCAAATTTCTTTCTTTTTTTTTTTGGTGGTTCCCTGGCTGGGAATCGAACCCAGGCCTCGGCATTGAGAGCGCGGAAGCCTCGCCACTACGCCACCAGGAAATCCCTGAAGTTAAATATCTAAAAATAACTACAATGGAAATTTTACTGCAGGCATCTGCTTCTTATTCTAGGCCACTTATTCACTGTTTTATTCTGAATTTCAAATACATATATCTATAAACAAACACAGAAAACACATTTATAAATGAATAGAACATTTTAGGAAGAGCATCCAAAGTTTTTAATAGTATGCCACTATAGAGTATAATTAGGGTAGCAATGAGAACACTTTTCTTTTAATTTTAAGTATTTGAACACTTTAAGTATTTTCAAGGAATTGTATTAATTTTACAATTAAAAAGTTAAATATAATTCTCTTAGGCAAATAAATCATTTCGTGTGTGATTGCCCTCCTTATGAAAACAAGTTCCAGTTTATTGACCTCATTATTCTTTACCAAACAACCTTCTTAGCTCCCTCCCTGCTTTCATTGCTAAATGTCTAAAATGAACAGTCTATTCATCATTTTCTCATACAAGCTTCCCCTTTAACCTCTTAATTAACATCCATCTTCCTTTTAGTTCTATTATTTAACTAAATCTTCTTTCTTAAATATCACCAACCAGTAACTTATGCCTTAGTTTCATTACTTCCATTCCTGAAATTCTGTATTAGTCTTTATGGATATATAAAAAGAGAAAAATTTTAAATGTATGTATTGACATGACATTTTGGAAAATTAAAGTATCAAATATTTTCCTAATATTTTCATCTTGAAAAAATAAAACCCAATGTAATAAAAGGATACAAATTGTTCTTATAGAGAATTTTGTTAGAAAAAATATTGAACATCAAATAAGTCCAATTAATAAAAATTTATTTGTCTTAAGGATTAATTTATTATAATAATTATGTTGAGGTCTGTTTATGTTTATATACCAGATTCTACTACCTGTTCTTATTTTTTAAAATTTTATTGGAAAGCTTTGAATTTTTATCCTTGTATACAAACTCCTGAATTTATCTGAATGTGGGACATAACCTTGTTGTAACTCTCCCATAACTTTGCATAGCTCTTAGAATAATAAATACAATAATAGAATAATAAATACAAACATGTTCTACAAAGTCACTTGGTCTTTTCCCACCTCCCTAGTTGACCTCACACCAATATCTTCTTTAATCTTTATGCTCCCAGCCAATGGGCTTTGCAGTTTTTCAAGAACAAAAGTATCATCTCCTTCCTGCCAATCATTCTTCACAGTGAATTCTTCCTCTGCCCTTCCCCAATCATAAGTAACTTCCACTCAGCTTTTAAAATTCAGTTTAAATTTGATGACTTGGAAACATTTATTCTGACCTTCCCAAATCAGATCTCCCTTATATATACTGTATTTTGCTGTGTATAATGTGCACCTACGTTTTTGGCCTAAACTTTCAGGGAAACAAATCTTTCATTTTAATTTTTTAAATCAAATTTATATTTGTATTTATGTACTTGTTTTTTATATTAAAATGCATTGTAGCATTTACTTTTTAACATATTTTGATACAAAAATTTTATGAAACAAATAATTACAAAACACAAGAACAGATACAAGATACAAGAAATTACATGTATAAAATTTGTTATATAACAAAAAATTACCTATTCTAGGGTATTGTTTTGCAAACAGATATAGTTATTGATTTCTAGAGTTACCCTTTTAACTCATAAGCATACATAAAATAATTAAAAATATTTACATTGATATGGAATGAGTACTACCCCTGTGTAATGTGCATCCTTATTATTCCTTCACAAATTTGGGCAAAAAATATGCATTATACACAGCAAAATGCGATACTTTTAATATATTAGTATGGTTCACTTGTTGAATTAACAAATCAATATTTATATGTTATTAGCTAAAGTACATAGTTTATTTATGTTTCTTCAAATTTCTACTTGTCTTTTCTGTTTCAGGATTCCACCATGGGTACCACATTACATTCACTTATTTTATTTTCTTAGGCTCCTCTTGGTTGTGACAGTTTCTAAGACTTTCCTTTCCTTATTTTAGATGCCATTGACAACTTTGGTGAGTTTTACTGTCCTTGTGCTTTGTAGGATGCCACCCTGTTGGAATTTGTCTGCTGTTTCTCGTTATAAGGCTGTGTTTCTGGATTTTTCAAAAGAAAACCAAGAGGTAAAGTGTCATTCAAAACACATTGTATCAAGAATTTATACTATAAACATGACTTTTGACTATTGATATTGACCTTTATCTACTGGTTGGGATAGTGTTAATAAAGTTTCTCCACTGGAAAGTTAATCTGCCCCCAGTTTACTCTTAAAAATTGAGGATTAATGATTCCCTTATTTATTGGCAGGGGATCTATACAAATTATTTGTAATTTTTCTGTAAGTGAGATTTCTTTTCTATGAACTCACAGCTATTTCCATATTACGTCTAAAAAGACATTACCCTGTCCAAGTTCATCCATGCTCTCTTCTGTGTTATCTTCTAGGAGTATTATAATTTTGCATTTATATTATTTTTATAATAATTTTGAGTTAATTTTTGTGAAGAGCAAAATTTCTGTGTCTAGGATTTTTATTTGCATGTGAAAGTATAGTTGTTTTAGTATCATTTGTTGAAAATACTCTATGTCAGAGGTGTCCAATGTATTGGCTTCCTTGGGCCACATTGGAAGAAGAATTGTCTTGGGCCACACATAAAATACACTAACACTAACCATAGCTGATGAGTTAAAAGGAAGTCACAAAAAAATATCATAATGTTTTAAGAAAGTTTATGAATATGTGTTGGGCCACATTCAAAGCATCCTGGGCTGCATGCAGCCCATGGGCTGTGGGTTAGACAAGCTTGGTCTACATTTTATCATATTACTTTCACTCCTTTACCAAATATCTGTTGAATATAATTATGCAGGTTTATTTCTGAGCTTTCCATTTTGTTTCACTGATCTATTTGTATATTTTTCACCAACATCGCAGTGTGTTAGTTATTGTTGCTTTGTAGTAAATTATTTGGTTATATCGAGCATAGCCTTCAACTTGGTTCTTCAATATTGTGTTGGCTACTGTGAGTCATATCTCCATATAAACTTTGGAATTACTTTTTGAACATCCACAAAATAACTTGCTGGGGGTTTGACTGAGATTGCATTAAAGTTATAAAAAAAAGTTGGAAAGAACATATCTCAACTTTATTGAACCTGCTTATTCATGAACATGGATATCTATTTACTTAGTTATTTGATATCATTCATCAGAGAAGTCATTTATCCAATACAGGACTTATACATATTTTTGTTGATTTATACCTAAGTATTTCATTGTTTTGAGTGCTAATATAAATAGTATTATTTTTTCAATTTCAAATTTTACTCTTTCATTGTTGGTAATAGGAATGAAAGCAATTGACCATTACATGACACTGTAAAGTTTTGCTGTGATTACTTATTAGTTCTAGGAGTATTTTTGTCATTTCCTTTTGTTTTTCTACATAGATGATCATGTAACCTGCCAGCATACCTGTGAACTTATATAATCCTATACATGTTTATCCCTTTAATTAAGTTATTAAAATTGATATGTTAGGTGGGAAGTTAGGCATGAGTGACAGCACGGGCAGGAAGTATTATAATGGGTGTCTCACACCATCCATATCACTCCCCAGAGATCACCCAGACCCAGCAACTAGAGATAAATTTTTTGGTCAAAATCTCCCAAGAAAAGGGAGATAAGACCCCAACCAGAATTAGCTGGTTTTTGGTGCCAACACAAACATCTGGACTTTGTCCTTAGCCTGACTCCCAGCCTCATGATAATGTAATTATAATACAATAACCATTAAAGGCTTGTTTCTCCCCCCACCATGGGTTTTTTTGTATGCATTCTGGATAAGGACATGTGCAGAAAGAAAACAGCTGTATAACGTGCGCTTGCCAATCAAATGACCTAAGTCTATATGTCAGGTGTCCCAAGTTTGTATGTCACACTCAAGGTTGGCTTAATACCAGTAATAAAGCTTGAACCCCAAACCCTCTTTTGCCTTGACTTGTTTCTCCCTTGAAATGTATCTCAATAAAGTTTTACTCTTCATTCCTTTGTCTCACTGATTTGTAATTCTTTACTGTGTCTGTGATAAAAACTGGGTTTCTCACTGCCTACCCTATAGTAACAGATTCTGTTGCACTGGTATTTTTCTTTAATATATCTTCAAAAGTGTTATGCTATAACAGCACATTCAAAGAATAAGTCATTTGATATGCATAAAAGTACAGGCACAGAGAAGCAGGGCAAACATTGGATATAACTGTGGCAAATATTTACAACTGAAAGCATGGCTGTAATTCATAAAATTTATATCAAAACAAAACTAAATTCTTTATGAAAAATAAAAAATTGATATGCCTACAGGTAAATGAATCTTTATTTACCATTGAGACACAGTAATACGATTTTTACCACATAACAGAACAGAAATACCCGCATCAAAACTTGCAGAATGTGTATCTTCCCATTGGAAAATATATCCTGGATACAATATTGGAACACTGAGTTATAAAATAATGCGTCATTGATACACAGTGATACATAGAATGCTATCTTTGGAAAAACACATACATTATAAACTATGTGTAAGAATTTATTCAGAAGTGTTAGACTTTGCACAGGATCAATATATATAAAAAAACTTTACTAAATGTTAACCTAACATATTAATACCTTGTACAATAATTATAAAATTATAAATAAAAATGCAAAGTATTTATATTTTAATTGACAGCATTTTATGGTAATATATAAAATTGTAAATACCTAACAGTTGATGGAGTCACAGGATGTTAAAAACTGACTAGATTGTGATGAAAATTTAATTTATATATTTGAATTAATGAGTTTTATGTTACTTAATTCTATGTTTTTACTTTTGAATTACCTTTTGTGACAAAAGAGGAGCTATGTTTAATTGTGCTTTGTAATAAGTCAATAGAAACATTTTCTAACAACTTATATCTCAAGTAAAAAGAAAGATTTAAATACAAAATTATCTCCCCATCTTTCTAATTTCAAAATAGAGCTGCTATGCATGATCTTTATCCCTAAAAAAGCCAGCAAACATTAAATGTGACTCATTATATAAACTTAGATTATGAGAACACTAGAAAAAATGGGAACTAAATATTGTAGTGTTCATACAGGTAGATATTAGTAAAATAGTATTTTTAAAAGATAGAGTGAAAATACCTGGATTTACTACCTGTGTGATCTAGACTAAGTCACTACCATCTCTTTAAACTATTTTATACTAAAAACTAAAAAATAAATAAATAAGTAAAAGAGTGTAAAGTACTAACAGTAGAAGGGAAGTACAAAAATAAGAAAAAGTGTAAGAAAACAAGGAAGGAAAGAAGAAAAGAAAGAAGGAAGAAAAGGGAATAAATGAAAAAAAAATACAGGAAGTTGCATATACTATTATTGACTTAATGTATGTGTCCCTAGCAAATTCACATGTTGAGCCCTATCCTTCAATGTAGTTGTATTTGGGGTGAGGGAGTCATTAAGATTAAATGAGGTCATAAGGGTGGAATCCTCATCCGATAAGGGTATGTCCTTATAAGACGAGACACCTGAGAGCTTGTTCATTGTCTCTGCCTTGTGAGGACACAGCTGAAAGGTGAGCTGTCCGCAAACAAGTAAGAGAATTCTCATAAAAAAACAAATAAGATGGAATATTAATCTTAGATTATTCATCTTCCAGAGTTGTGAGGAATAGGTTTTTGTTGTTTAAGACATCCAGCATATTTTATTTTGTTATGGTAGGCTCAGCAGACTACAAGATATACTGAAAACAATTACCTTATAAAACTGTTCAAATGATTAAACAAGATAAAAAGAACAACAATAAAATGCCTACACTACATAGGCACATAAAATAGTAACCATTATTCTATAATACTCTCCAGATACATTAATATTTATAAAATATCATGTCTACACATATTAGATCAGTAAAATGTTACTGGAAATTTTAATATCTACTTACATTTCCTAGAATCCTATCATGAAAGACTGAAAATAACCATACTTTCAGCTACCTATATTAAAATCAACCATCTTTATTTGTAACCTTAAATAAAAATTTAATTGATGACAAACCTAAAATCAAGAGGCACATCTAATTGCGTAAGCCAGAAACTAGTGAGGCTAAACAAAAATCTGAAAAGCACGGTGATTTAATACAAAATAAGTGGATTACTTTCTCACACTATACAAATAGGGAGTTCTATTCATCTTAATCACTAGGAGATTCCAAATGACAATGGAAATATCACATATTCTCCCACCATCACAAAGGCAATGGAAAGACAGCATGAAAAATCATGCATAAACTCTTATATATCCTCCTAGAATAAATAAAAATCTTTTTACTAATAACACCTGGCCCAAAGAATGTTGCCTGGCCAGGCCAAATTTCAGAAAAGGGAAATTCAATCTTATCTCTTGTCAGAAAGAAGACAAACAAACTACTGTGAAGAACTGTGAATTCCACTGATGGAGCATTTTGTTGGGCAAAGTGGCACCTGTTCTAGCATTCAATAAAACTGAACATGCTAATTGACATATTTTTCTTTCTTAACTTATACTTGAGAAAATATATTAGTGTATTTCAACATTTCACTACCATACAGATATTAACTGCTAAGAAATTACATGTGCATTATGTATAAAAAAGCAGATAGTTTTAATATGTCACTGCTAACAGAAGACCATTGTGTGAAAAAAAGATGTAATATGGCAATTTCTTATCCTGTTTAAAATTCATGAATCCATATCAAAACAGACAAATGTTTATTAATTTCTAAATTGCTTTATTGACTCTGACAAAAGTGCAGGCTTTGTAGATTGCAATACAGTTACAATTAAAGTGAATTTTCTATGACCTATTTACTTGGACAGATAACTTTGAATAGTTTTACATCTTGTAAATTTTTTTAATATTGCATTGGCTTATTGAAAAAAGTGAACATTTGTCAAATAAACACATTTCCCAGGAAAAGATGCTTTCGGTTTTTTACACCACCACATTACAATATATGGGCTTCTGTATTCAACTGGATAGTTGGTGCTCTGAGTAACTGGGGGACAAATTGTAAAAATTTATAAAAATTGTAAGAAATTTAAAAAATTGTCACCCCCTCCAATTCATTGCTATTTGACTTTTTGCTCCTCAAATCACAGGATAGGTTTACTTCCCCACTTCTTAAATTTGGATTGAACTTGTAACTTGCGTTGGATAACTAAAGAATAACAATTGAAACAGTGTTTTTTTAGAACCTGTAAAGACAAGACTAAGAAGCTTTGTGCACTTCAGTTCTCTCTTTCTCCATAATCTGCCCCAGTATGGAAAGAAGCCCAAGTTACTCTGCTAATAAATGAGAAACCACATACAGGAAGGCTGAGACAATTCAGCCAAACTTTTTATACCAGCCAGCCTATACTGCCAAACTACAGCCAACCCTCCAGTTTACCACAAATGCGTGAGTAAGGCAACCTGAAATCAGCTGATCCTGATCTGCATCAGAAACTTCATCCATCTAATGCATAAACTCTGGCACAAAAAAGTAAACATTTGTTGTAGATTTGCTATTTTTTTATATATAGTATTAATTGTGGCCATAAATAATTCAAACAACTTTAATCTTGTCAGAATTAGGATTCTGAAAATATTTAGAGTTGGGCAATATACACATGCAGGGCTGTTTCAGCTCTGTGCAATTTCTTTCAAGTGAATTTATTTTTATAAAAATATGTGCTAAAATAGAGCAAGCTACATGATATTGAAAATACAAAGCTTTATAGAAAACATAGGTATAGTCAGTACTGATTTTATCATATTTCAAGTATGTAGTTCTGTTTTTATCACCTGTATACTTGTTTTTTGCTTTACAGCATCATTTTTGTGCATTATATAAAAACAAAACTTGATTTATATTAAATCATTGATTTTATTAAATTGTATAATGAATAGCTTATCCTATGGTATTCTCATTAGCTTTCACATGTGTTATTTAGAATGTTTAATTTATTAATGAGTTTATTTTTATTTGTAAAAAAATGAACAGGATCATAGAAAAATTGAAAAGGGAAAAAGAGAGAGTGATCCAGGTTCAATATATTTTAAAATCAGTGCAAATTTTTAATCCTAAAATATATTGGAGTTTCTAACTCTACTAATGGTTCAAGTGACCTTTGTTGATGATTGACTTAGGAAACAAAAAATTAATGAATTTCTGGTATGTTCATTTCTTATAGTAAAGCTGACATATCTTTGGAACAATTTTTAAGCCCCTTGTTATTACTTAGCTACAATCCACATCGTTACAGTAGTTATGGCTGATATCAATCAAATACTTAGTGTATGATAGATAGGACATTCTAAATATACGCCTTACAGGCATATATTTGTTAAGATTTGCCTATTTGTTAAAAAAGGAGAGAAAAACCAAACTTTGATAAAAATGATACAAGAGGTTTATTGGCTCATGAAATTGAAAAGTCAGAAGTAAAATAGAGACATTGAGAAAAATGGATCCCAGAATAATTTGAGCACTCAAATTGAGTTAACTGCTCCCCATCCTGGTGGAATAGCTATCATGTGATTGACAGCCCCAACAAAATTTTATAAAATAGAAAGGAACTTCTAAAAGTAAAATATTCTAAAAAGAAAATAATTTACATTTACTACAATGTATTTCTTACTTCATCCTTTGTGTAATATTATACATTGTGCGTTTTGTTTGTTTTATTTCCAATTTACAGATTAAGACAATGAGTGAGATAGGATTAGAATACAGGTCTGTCTGACTCCAGAAACAGCTCTTATAGTTATTACACTCAACGTGTTTCTAAGCTATTATGAACTAGTTTTAATTATCCTCATTTCACTGGAATAATATGAAGATATTAGGAAAAATTTTTAAATAAAATTTGTCATTTACTGTAGTTAGTTTTGATACAAATGTCTCCATATAAAATATCTTTTTGTATATGAATAATAAAAATTTTCGTTCACACTTATAAAATGTACATTTTTGAAAAACATTTTATCTTTCTCTTGCCTTTTAATTATTGTCATCTCCACTTTCCCTCACTACCCCCTTCAGGTAATATAGAATATCTTTGTTACCTTAAGAGAGAGAGAAATAAAATCTCAAAACCAGAAGAAGCACTAACCATAAGGAAAAGCATAAATATATTAGATATGTAAATTTAAAATTTTTCATTCATCAGTGATACCATAAAGAGTGATAAATGCATAGAAATAATTTTGCAATACTTAAGATTGACAACAACTTATTTCAGCAGGTCAATCTAGAAAACACTAAGTAGATGAACAAAATGTGTTTTTCCCTCTCTCTATAACACACCAATCTGTGAGATTGAGTAGCTGAAGTCATCAGTAATATTTTTAAACTAACAAGATCCCCAATTGAAAAGTGAGAGTAAAGGAAAGCAGTTTTACCTCTTAGATGTGTGTGTGTGTGTGTGTATGTGTGTGTGTGTAGACATATATATAATCTCTTAATTAATTGAACTCACTCATTGTACAAGAAAATTGGTAGTACGTAAGGGAATTTCTCACTTTAATGAGGCAATACCTTTGAACAGTCTCCTAAGATCTTCACTGAGCCATGCAGGTCTTGTCCATAGAAGGTCCTGAAATGATTCAGAATAGCACCCTATTTAGGTTTAAGAGTATACACTACCCAATATAAAAATAATCCCTCAATCCTATTTTGTTACTAAATATTTACATATATGTTCTATTATAGTACATATCAGAAGTTCTTCAATGAAGTACAACATTAATATATAGTCTAGCAAATAAAGAGAAGTGGGATAGAAGTCACATAAGAAAAAATATCAGTAAACATTGAATAACATATTTAAGCCAAACTCATAGACAAAATGATAGAGACATTACTTACAATTAACATGCCAGAAAGATTTTTTAAATTTTAATTAATGTTAATTTGTGAAGTAATATAAAAAATTATATCTAAAAATATATATTGCAAAATAAAAATTGGTGATCGATCAAATTTATAATAAAAATATAAAGTGACAAATAAAAATGTAATTTAAAGTACTTAATTTCAGTATGCAGTTAGTATGGTCTTCAAAATCTTTTCTTGCATTGACCCTATAGCAATTTTTGGAGAACTTATATATCTACTTGACAAATTTTAAGTTATTATCCGGACATTGCTTATAAATTGAAATAAGCTTAATTTTTACCAATGAGATATGTAAATTATTTTTAATTACACTGGGCAAAAGATGATAAATATATGAAACATATTTTATGATAAAATTTAATTAGTTGGTTTTAACTATCTTATTGAGTTAAGCAGAGAGAATTAGAAGTGATTTGTGTAAACGTTATATATGGACTTTATCCAATATTCCTTGAAGAATCTTGTAATCTCTCCGAATGTTCCAAGTACTATGTTTGAAAGAATCATATCAGGTAGTTGTTATGTTTTTTTCAATTCAGGGCACCCCAGTGAGTACCACAATACTGTGATGCTGAGTCTCACTTTTTAGATAAGTAATTTTAAATTGGATAATGATGAAAACTTTATGAGTTTATAGTCCTTAATTAGCTATTATGATGAGAGTCTCTAAAACTAACTTTTAATTATATTTATTTGCATTAAGACTTGAAATGGATGAGGAAGAGTATATGGGTGAAGAAAAGTATGCCTTGCTCTGGTGAACAGAATAGTAACTTTCTAAAGATGCTAACATCCCAATCTCTAGAACCTGTGAATATGTTATTTCAAAGGGTATATATAGCAAAGGGGATTGGCAACTATGCTTAAGAATCCTAAAGTAGAAAGGTTATTCTAAATTAACTGGGTGGGTCCAATATAGTCTTTGAGTGATAGAAGAGAAAGGTAGAAAAAGAAGTAAAAAGATGAGATGATGCAAGCAGAGGTTGGAAAGATACAATTGAAGGGGACCATAAGCTATGGAATAAGAACATCCTCAGAAGTGGGTAAAGTCCTGGAATGAATTCTTCCCTAAAGCTCCAAAAAGAAATACACCTCTTCCAATACATTTTAGACTTCAGACTTCCAAAACTGGAGGAAAAAAAAATTGTTTTTTTAAGGCTTGACATTTATGATAATTTGTTATAGCGGCAGTAGGAAACGAATGTACTTATTTTGATAAAATGGAAAACAAATTATTGCAAACAAGACTAACCCTCAGATGATGAGTTTTAAGAAATGCCACATACAGAAGTTGTAGATTTAGAAACGGATTTCCCCTGAAGAGTCTGTGTGTAGCAAATTGTACCTTTAGCACAGTTTGAGGCTTACTAAGGAGTCTAAAGCTAATAAAAACAGGGACTTCGTGGTTAATGTTCTGTGGTTAAATTAAATCTCTTTGATACTTTCTAGTTCTAGAACCTTGTGAAAGTTACTTACTTTCTCTGTGCCTACATGTTTGATACTTTATTAGTTCTGGCATCTCTGAAAATCACCTAATCTCTTTGTATCAGTTTTCTAATTTGTGAAAATTGGGATGTTAGGAGTTATCTAATAATTGTGACAAGAAGATTAAATGTGGAAAAAAATCCACATAGAAAAACTCTTTTAAAATACCTGTCACCTAGTAATAACCAATAAGTTAATATGATTTTATTAATAACTAAAATAGTTATTAATAATTATAAATATAATATTGAGCAATTGTTGAAGACACACATAAAACATGGAACATTACTTTTTCTTCTAAAATTAAAAGGCAATTAAAGATTTACATGCAAAGGGTGAATTGAACAATTAACATAACATGATGTGAATATAAATTATTTGTTTTGAAAAATATTTTTTATTATGTATCATTTTAAAATGTTCAATTTAAACTTAAACACTTTGATGAATCTATTTTTATGAAATAAGTATACCTTCAGATAAAATCATACATAATCAATTTTATAGTATTACTTTACAAAATAATAGAAACATTATAAACAAGTAAATAGGGTAAATTTTTACTGTAGAATATTAACGTCCTTTAAAAATTGCACTCTCAAAGATATTTTAATGGCATAATTAAATGATACACATATCAAGAAAATATGCAAAATATATATTCTGAAAAAGACTATATCAAATAGCAGTAGCATATATTTCTCAATGATGAATTTATGGAAAGTTTTTAACATAATTTTCATGTTTTTCTACCTTTAATTTTCTTTATTAATTTGAATGTTATTCATTATAATAGAACGTTAAACATGTGACTAATAAAACATAAATTTTAACTTTCTTAAATTTAATTGAGATTCAAAAAGACATAACAGGTTAAAACAATACATTTTTATGGGTAATATTTTGTATCTCATAAAAAAGCAGTAGTTCTCAACCATAACTGTGAAGCAGAATTATCTGGAAACCTTAAACAACAACCCCAAAACTACAAAAGCTTGTAGCCCACACACAGGGATAGTGATTCAATTGCTCTGGGGTGGGGCAGAGACATATATTCACATTTCCAGTGATTATAATCAGTTCTGTAGTAGTTTTCTAACACTGGAAATAAAACTGTTAATGAGTCTTCACTATATAATTAAAAAATAAAGTATTTATAAATTAATTATTTTGTTTTTACCCAGATTTATTTTACTATGCGTTATGCTACCCCAAAATGTACTCAGAGAGCTTTATTGGGAAACCCAATAATTTTTAAAAGCATGAAAAATTTCTGAGATGAAGAAGTTTGAAAACTACTCCCATAGATCATAGTTTGGTAACCTCATTAAATTTTTAGTATTTTTTGGCTTCATAGTAAATATAATCTACTATTAAATTTTTTTCAATCATGTGTTATAATATCATAAAAATTTTGAAGTGAGCATGATAAAAATGTGATGAGTGGGATGACTGAAAACTACTTCAAAAGTTACAAAGTAAATAGGTCATTTAACTACATAAATGTTACTTATTTCTAAAATTGAAATGCAGCCAAAATAATAACATAGGCAAAATCAATAGAAATTATTTCTTAAGTTATTATATTTTAAAATATACTATATTATTACTTCATAGAAAGTAGGGTGAACTCACTGATATTTTGAAATATGTCATTACATCCATCACCACTTAATTAACTGAATATTTAATGTTAAATAAATTAATAAGATAGTTAAATATTTATAAGTTTTCAATGAGCTTTTTAACAGATGATGTTGATTCAGGAGTCTAGAAACAATTTGAAAAATTATAGGAACTTGGAGTTAAAGAAATTTATTATTCCAGCTATATGAAGAAATATGTTTGAGTTTTCTTGGAAACTTAATTACTCTTACGGAACAACCTGAAAAACAAAACAAATTTTATATCCAAATTTCTTAACCAAATGTACTGTACATTTTTGAGGAAAGACATATGTCAAAATAACTGTCTTTCAAATAAAAACAGGAGTGTATAATTTTGTCCTCCCTTATAGACTGATTTTTTTCAAAAGTGCCAATACAACTCATATTTTTCTTACATTAGCTAAGTAGCTTGAAGTCCTTCCTTCTTTACTTTTTCCTTTCTCATCTTTCTTTCTTACCTCCTTTTTTCTTTTTCTCAATTCTTTTTTTAAATCAAATGTCCACTATGTGTTAGCTATTGCAGTCATGTAAAATAAGTAATATAAATATGCTATCATGCATCTTAGCATCTAGTATTGGATACATACATTTAAAAGGGCTATACCAAAACTGAGAGAAAATGGAAAGTTCATATAACATTGGTAGAACACATAACACTCAGAATATTCTTTGAGAATGTGGTGCCTATTTGCCATTTAAAATTAAAGTAAAAATTAATTAGGTGAAGCAGGCAATGAGGCTAAAAAAGAACAATGCAGAGGAATGTCCAGGCCAAAGCTACAAACAGAATTCCTGAAACAAGATACTTGACCAAAGTTAAGGGATGCCCAGACCGCTGTTAAAACATATTCTCTGAATGTGTAAATAAGGATGTTTCTAGAAGGGATTAGTATTTGATTCAGTAGACTGATCTGTCTTCCCCAGTGAGGATTGGCAATATCCAATTGTTGAAGGACTGATGGAAGAAAATGGTGAAAAAAGAAAATATTCACTCTCTCTGCTTGAGCTGAGATGACAATTATTTTCTGCCCTTGAACATCAAAGCTCCTGGTGTGTGGGCCTTTGAACTTGGACTGAACTACCTTACAGACTTTCTTAATTCTCTCACTTGAGGATGGCCAACTGAAGGATTTCTCAGCCTTCATATCCATGAGCCAGTTCCTGTAATAAATCTCCTTCTATAGACCCTATTGATTCTCTTCTCTGGAGAGTGCTGAAAAATGCAACCCTGAAATATCAACGTGGCAAAGCATGACTGAGAAATGAAAGGACAGTTAGTGAAGTAAAGAATGAAGAGATCTAGAATTATGATTGAAATTAGAAAAATAGTTAGTAGCCAGACAATACAGGATCTTAAAGCTAATAAAAATATTGTAACAAGGGGTGTCATTGAAAGATTCTAAGCAAGAAAATATATAGTTACATCTTATATAGGCCCTTGGTTTTAAAGAAATTTAGATGCATCTCTGTATGGAGGATGAAAAGTTAATTGGAGAACATAGACTGGATACAGGCTAAATAAGATAATTCTACTAACATCTCCATTTTCCTGTAAATATAAATCTACTTTAAAATAAGTTTATTTAATGTGACCACTAAAAAATGTTAACATTGCAAATTGATTCTAACCTCAAATATATTTCAGATACAGTATTTTGCCTCTATCTTTCCTCTCCCCACAATAGTGTAAGAAGCTTTTCATTCATGCACTCATTGCTTACCTCTGTTGCTCTCTCTCATCCTCAAAATAATTCTCCAAAACTGAGTTAGTTTGGATCACCAAAGAAGCAGATACCAAGTTGGGATGAGATACTTAGGAGATTTATTAGTGAAGAAAAAGGGTCAAGAAAAAGAGGACATGAGGTGAGTACTCAGACCATGATGTTGCCCTGACATTTGTGAGGGACAAAAAGAATGAAGAAGGATTGAGTAAGAAGATTCTCAGACTATAGCACAGTTCTTCAAAATTTGTGGCCAGGGCAGTGGGAGTCCTCAAGTCATTCAGAGTAGTCAGGCATCTCCCAGAAATGAACCTGCACTAGTTAGTATCTGTGGAGCCCAGTTTATTGTTGGGAGCAGCCCAAAGGAAGCATGATCTCCGTCAACAAGGTGTTTTTTATGCTTTTAGAACCATGCACGGTCCATTTCTTCCTCTGTGTTGAGTTACTCATGAATCTACAGTATGGACCCTAGAATAACCTGGGGGAAGGGATGGTTGAACTCCACTTATTCCTAGGTTACCCAATGCCTTCCTCTGTCTTGGAAGTTCTCAGGTGGACACTGACTTAAGGAATAAAGATCCATAAACATTGTGTTTACTCCCATAGTTCTAGTAACAGGCTGTTTCCCAGAGAATTTCCTTTCACCACTGACTTTCAGGGCTCTTCCAAGGAGGTGCTCCAGAGTGGCAGCAGTTCTATTCAGCTCACAGTTTTATATCAGGCCAACCCAGGCCTGACCTGATCCAGGCCATTTTTTTTTCTTTCAACACAGCTGATTGTAAGAAAAACCACAATAGTTCGGTGTGCTTTTATCAAGAGGTATCAGAAAAACAGAGAAGGGGATATATGTCTAGTCTGCAACTCACATGAGCTCTTCAAGCTGCTTCAGTACCCAGGGACCTATTTTCACTTTTATTCTCTTTGTTCTTATTGACTTATATACAAGGGCTGTCCAGAAAGCAGCCGTCCATGTAATATGAAAAAATAGAGGCATTTATGGCTGGAGTTTTTTCAGACAGTCCTCGTATTCACCAAGTCCTATATGTTACTGATTCTGAACGTGTCTTTTCCATCATATAATAAATTGATGCTATGTCTGTCTGATACAATGACCTAAGAACTGATGCTAACCTAACAGAAGTTGGTACTTGTACCAAAGTCAGAAACTCTGTTTCTAAGAGTTGCAAGAACATGAAAAGAGCAGGTTTTTGAACAATGAAAAGCTCTATAATGAGGCCATTTGACCTGGTTTTTGAAAAGTTACCAGCACTGTAACTTTTCTATTGGAATTTGCTAATACTCTGTATATGATTTAACTTCTAGGAAATATTTTGATGTGCCCAAGAGTAGTGGACCTTTAAATCTTTACTAATGAGGAGTTTCCTTATATTTCACAAAATTGCACCTGCGACATTCATGTGTTTAACCAAAACAACCAAAGCACTTGCTATTATTGTCCTCATGTCTAAATAGCATAGTTATGCATTTTTTTTCACATAAATAACCTCCAACCAAGTGCTAAAACTGAATTAATCTGTTATATTAATAGTAAAGGTACCATATCTAGAAAAGCTGCAATAATTGATAGTACACTTGGCTAAGTTTACAGTAGTCCTTCGGAGGCCACTATAATCAATATTTTGTAGGATCAGACTAGTGAGTTACTAAGGGATATTGTGAAGAGCATTGTTTCAATTAATTTAACATTTAAGAGTGGCACTAAGCTCTGCCCTTTTATCTAAGTTTTAATATTGCTTGTGATTTTCTACTTTAAGCAGGGGTGGGCAAATTTCAGGAGCTTTTATTTGATGTTTTCAACCATAATGACTGTTTACTTCATGACAGGAAACTAACTTTTGGGTTCAATCAGCTGTTAAATACATACATCTTAATTATAATCTTGGGCTAGTAAACATCCACAATGTAGGGCTATGGGTTAATATTGAGAAATGGATTTGGGCCACTCCATTTAGCACCTGGTTTTTACATGTCACTATACTTACCGGGGAGCTGTGATAGTATCTCTGTTCTGTTATCTCCATCAGTTTTGTCCTCTACGTAAAAAGCCTTAAAAAGGCTGGGCCTTGTTTTAACCCAGTGAATAGTTATTCTGCTAAATTATTGCAGGTGCCTTTAGAGACTAATTTGAGAGTCACTATTACATATAGAAGTCCTATGATGATTTGGTGATTTTCCTCAGTGTGACTTGGCCTTCTATTCCACTCATGTTCTTCAGTCCCAACAACTGAAAACTGAATGAGAGCTCATAAATTTCTTTTAAGGTAGCTCAAAAGGAAGACTTTGGCTCACTAACTCTTGAACAGTTTCTTTTATACAAATTAAGCAATATTGTCACTGGTGGCTTATATACTTAATCTCTAAAAACATTATGATCTATTAGTCATCTTCCATAGATCTCTATTAGTCATTCCAGCTTTCCCACTTACAGTAAGTGTATACATCTTATTTTTGACAGTTAAATGCTGCCATCAGGCTTCTGGTTTTGAAATCTTGCTATCACTATTGACACTCAGAAACCTCGTTATTATCAACCCTGGTCTACAAAAAACAAAAATGCTATTTTTTTAATGATGTCAGGAACTCTCTCAATAGCACAATGATTATTGCTTTAAAGAAAGAAATATCCTATATTCCAAATAAACAGAGTTAACCAACAGGTCCTCTAGGCTTATGAAATAAATTTCTGTTAGCATAAGACCAAACTGAAATTTGACCTCATCCTTAATATTGTGCCAAGGTATATTTTGCATTTCTACCTCATTTAGTGTAGATCCTGTTTTTGTCCAAGAGTCAAGAAATTTATCCAAGCAACATATTATCACCAGCTAAAGATGGTAAATCTTATGTTACAAGAAGCTGATCCATATTATTAATAGTAAATTTCTTACAGATATAATATATTTGCCTCACACTTTCATTCTGGTTTACCAAGATTCATTTCTACTCATAATTTCCCTGTCCTATATAAGTATATAAGCCCAAAATTACACTTCTTTTGGCAGCTGATACTCTTACTCTTGAAATATGTGATGATTACTAAGTCAGGCTGTGCTGAGATTTTATTTTAGCTATTTACCTATAATACTTCACAGAATATGATGGCAAACATTGAGGAGGAACAAGTAACATTGAGGCATTTATTTTAGTTGAACCTCCTGCATATTGTCAATGCATAAAGCAGGCTTCTTTCCTAATGTAAGAGAGTTTAGAGATGAAGGTTCTCAAGTATGTCCCACCATGTGTCCCATCCCAAGTGTTAGGGTGTAACAGGGTCTATTTTCAAGGATTTGAAGAAGCTGCCTCTGAAATTCTGCTCTCTGACAATCAGGTCCTATGTCCTGTTTTAGTCAATAGGATTTTGGGTATCTTTAGTTCCCCTCATAGAGGACCTGTGGCTTTTATAGAACTTTTTATAGAACTTTAATTTACTGTTTTGATGCTTAGATGGCTTGTACCTGTTATATATATTTTTTCCTTGAGTGCTCAATAACACAACCAGTGCTAGTATCCTCACAACTATTATAATATTTCCATCATTTTCTCAAATTAAGAAGAGTTGCATATGTCAATACAACATCTTTTACCTGTATCTCATCCTAATTTCACATATGTAGGAGGAGCCTTAATGATTGTAATACTACAGCATGCCAGCACTTTGAACCACACCACTCACTACCAAAATGTGATTTTTGTTGTCATCTTGCTGACAAGTAGATCAATTCCATAATCTCCTTATGGATATCTGCTTCCTTGGCCCATTTCTGGTTCCAAATGAGTATAGGCACACACAGAAGCAGATTCTAACTCAAGTATTAGAGGCCAGACTTTGAGAGGTCAGAAAAAAATTAGCCAAAGAATAGAGAAGTGATACAGAGAAGGAAAATAAAAAAACAAAAAACAAATGTTATTAAATTAGCTACCATAGTTGTTGATCCTAATCCTGGGGATGGGGAGGACACTGGGAATAATAATTATTATTAATAATTATCAAATAAGATAAACCATAAAATAATCATCAGCATGTCTAGCAATATAGCTCTGAAAAAGACGGATTATTTTTATTAGTGTATTTAAAATTGAACATGACCCCCAATAATATTGATCGAATTTCTTCTGTTTGATGAAGATTGTTATAACTCCTAACCATACTTTAGAAAATGAATCACTCTTATCTGAGTATGAAATTCATTCCAAGGTGTAACTATCTGAAAAAGAACAGCCTGTATTAAAGATTAGGGACACTTTGGTCTTACCCCTTTTTAAGAGAGAGCTTACCTTAATTTTTAATTTTATGTAGAAAGAGTTTGGCATGTACCTCTTTCTAGCAAAAATCATATTGCTAGGTTAATCAGATCCATCTTTCTTTCAAAAAGCATTAAGATTATTCAGTCCATCTCTGTCTATTTGTATTTGTTAATATGTTTTAAGATAAGTAATTTTGAACAATATTTTATTGTAAATACTTGTTTAATTTGTTAAAGGAAACAGTATTTATGTAACAGTATATTTAGTATATTATGATTGCTATATGTATTTTGATAAATGTCCCAAGTTTCCTAACATGGAAATTTATTTCTTACCTGACCTCTTTTTCTCTACTTTGTATTTATTTCTTACTTTTTCCTCTTGTTTTCTCTCTCCCTCTTTCACTCTTCCCTCTAATTTAGTTTACTTACCTACATGCATACAAAAATAATTTTAGAATAAAATTATAGTTCTCTAGAAAATGACATACAGACTGGAACAAAAGCTCAAGTGATTATTTGTATGTATTTGTGATACTGTATGCATTTTAAAAAATAGTATACTTCCCTTTTTCAAAATATTATTCCCTTTACTCGTGTAGAATATCTGGAATTTACGTTTTCAATTTCTTAAGTAATTTTAATATAGTGATAAACCTTGAAGTTGTTTTTATACAATATGGAAGAAAGTATCACATCTACAACATATTTTATTATTACTTCTTTCCATCAATCATATCTTAAGGGAAGTACATATACTTAGTTATAAGAAGTTGAATATAAGCAAGTTATACTAAGTTACTTGAAAAAAGTGTAATTTTTAGCATACTTAGCACATTGCAAAATGCAGCTTTTCTGTGTTAGAAATAAACACAAATTTGAAAAACCCACTCCAGTGCTTTCAAATTTTTAATGGCTTCCCCATGCTCTAAAAATCAGCTTTCAAATCCTTAACGTGTTTTTTACTACCCAATATAATGCAGCACCAACTTATGGCAGCCTCATCTCCCACCACTCACTATGATTCTGTCCCACTGGGTCCCAAATTGTCTTTTAAACTGAAAAACACATTTCGTTTAGAAGACTTTGAAAGCTTTCCAACAACAGAAAAGGAAATCTAAACTTCTTGACATGAACTTAAATAAGCCTTCCACACCTGGCTTCTGTCAAATTCTCCATTTGTTTCTGTTCACATTTTCTCCCATTCACTCTGTGATGACCATACACAACTTTTTCAAAACTATTAAGTTTCTCAAAACTATTAAGCTTCTTTTACTTTAGGACCTTTGCATTTTTCTGTTCTAAACCCTCAAGCTTTTGCTTGGGATCTTCTCAAAGGTCTAGTGAATCTCAACAGTCATTTTTTTCAGAGAAAACATTACAGATCATTCAGATTAGTGTAGAACTCCCTTAACCCACTTTTATTTTCTTCACAGAAAATAATACTTGTGTATGTATGAGTGTGTATGTGCATATATATGTAAATATATGTGTACACACACCACACGAACACATACACACATTCTGTCTCCTCCCTTTAGCATGTAAACTCTGAGTATATAAGGATGGACATCTTGTCTGTAATTCATTCATGTATATATTCCAGGTCTACCATATAAAGGTACTTAATATGATATTAGGAGAGGAAAAATTAAAATTGAGGGTATATTCAGATTCCTGTCTGTATGCATTACAACATCTCTTGTGTCGCTATGCATACAGATTACTTGATTAAAGTGTTACTCTAAAAAATATTTAAATTACCATATATTGAGGTTTTATATTTTATATTTCTCATTAAATGCCAGGTAATTGCTATGATTTTCAATCAATAAGGAGCTTTATGAGGTCGGAAAATTGATATAAATTTTAAACTGTATAATCACAATTTGTACAAGTGAAAGTTCATTTCAAATCGATTTATTACTTAGTTATTTATAGGAAAAGTATATTCCAACCATACATATATTGATTAATTTATAAAAGTTAATTGAATTTATTTATAGAAAAACAGTCCTTGTTAATAAGGGGTAGGTGGCTTTTTTTGATGATGAACCTCAAAACACCCAGTCAAGAGAACAGATGGTTCAATTAACAGAAAAAAAAGTGTTTTCTTTATTAAATGCATCTCGAAACTATTGTGAATTTTGCCTTAATTCAGTTAAAATTATATGCTTCCTAAAACTGGGATAAATTGGCAAGATACATATTTGGAAGTCTTATACAGACTTTATAAGGCTACATCTGTTGGTGTTCTCATGATCTTATTTAGAAATATTATCTAGCAACAGATGTTCATGAGTATTTCTGAGAAATAAGATAGTCTGATTATATATAAAATGTATACTCATACCAAAAATTTACACCAGACAAATCTGTAATAGATTGCTTATATATGTGAAATGTCAATGTATGCCACCATCCTCAAATATTTTAAAATGTATTTTCTACAAATATAAAGCAAATGTCAAAATCAAAAAATTATTACTGTATTACTACCATCTAATACTCAAACATGACTCATACTTTTTAAACAATACATTTTAGAGAAGAAAGTTCCAGACTAAATAATGTGTTGCTTTTATGAGTGTTTATCATTTCTATTTGGTTTTCTTCAATCTAAAAATTTTCTGTCTTTATTTGACTCTTATGACCTTGAAGTCATTGAACTGTTGAAGATTACATGCCAATTATACTCTGAAAGTCCTTCTATTTCATTTGTTTAATGTTTCCTCATGATTACTTTCAGGTTATGCATATTTGGCAGGAAAATCACAGAAGCAACAATGTTTTTATCCTTTGCATGCTATTTAGGTAGCACACATTTTTTATTAGTCACATTACTAAGGATGTTAATTTTGATTGTTTAATTAAGGTAGGTCTGCCAGTCTTCTCCATTGTGAAATTACTCTTTTCTTTTTTTAATTAATAAGTAATTCTGAAATCATATAAAATAACATGGTTGTCATCAAAATTTTAATTTATTCATTTATAGACTCTAGGTATCCTATTATTTGCAATGGGTTATAATCTGTTACTATCATTATTTATTTCATAATTAAAGAGTTCTGATTTTGCCAGTGGAAGTCCCACAGAGTTTGCTTCTGCCTCTTTTTGATATGTCCTCATCATTATTTGAGTACTGCTTTGATTTCTTACATAAAGAATATTCTGGGGGAACATACTTCTCTATCTTAGCCTTCAAATCATATTTTATCAAAAAGCCTGGTTATGTTAAATGGAGAATATTTGGTAACCAAAATTTAGATCCTATGTTTACTCCATTTTATTAGGTTGTTAGAGTTTCCAGTTCCTCTCAGTAAGCAAAGCTAAAGGAAAATACTATATTTGGGGGTGTGTACACATGCACACACACGCATTTACGGTTTTTTTTCTATTTATATTATTCTCGTCCAAAAAAACTTTGTGATTATGTAGACTATGTATATATGTAAATAGATAGACTATAGCAATAGATAGAGATGGAATTAAATATACACAAAAAAAGTAGATGTAATTACATATGTAGATATGTTTATTTAGGTAGGTAAATGTTCCAGTTATCAATTGTTTAAAAATTATATATTAAATTTATTTGGGTGACCTTGGTTAGTAAAATTATATAGGCTATAAGTGTACAGTTCTATAATACATCATCAAGCTATTGTCTTGTGTGTTCAGCACCCAGAGTCACCATATGAGTATGTTTGACACCTTTTATCCATTATCTGTCACGTGGAGCACGACACAGGCAGTGGGAAAGTGGGAAAGGCGATGCAAGGTGATGAAAGACAGTAGCCAAAAGTATGTTTTAAGCAGGGTCAAGGGACACCAGCCTCATGGACTCAAAGAGTCTTGAATTGAGCCATGCATAGGTTTTATTAGTGGACAAACAAGTGAAACCGGTATTTCTAGGGTCTGTGAGTGATGTGCCTTGAAACTGCTTTTCCTGAAAGTCCCCATCATGCTCCAGCATGCACTGTGCCTTCACATAGCAGCACTTAAGCCCAGGGGATGGAGTCATTGTTATCATAAAGACATCCATTAAAAGGAAATGGCTGATATTATCCCATGGATCTCAATCTGAGATGTATGTGGGAAGTCAGACAGCCAGGGTGCAAGATATTAACCTCAAAGAGGTTGAGGGGCTGTGCTTCACTCTGTGGAACCTAAGCTCTCTCTTGATGACCCATATTCAACTGTACCTGTCTTAGGTTGTTCCTCCCTTGAGGAATCTTACCCGTCATGGACTAACCAGCCATCCTCTGGGGCCACACAGGGTGATGTGAGGTGTGTGAGTGAGGGAGGAACAGTACCCCTGAGAGAGGGTCAGTTCTGTCTTCTAGATACTCTATGCCCCCATGGTTTCCATGCTTAGCTCCTGCCTTAGGATGTCATGGGGAATGTGTGAGGGGACAGACGGGTTGGCAGTTGTAAGGCAACATTTATCAATTTTTCATTTCTGGCCTCTAAACTACCCCTCATTTTATAATAGTGAAATGTTTCTTCTTTGTTAGTCAGACCAATTTTAAGATTGGCCATTAAAGGAAAGCTGACCAGATGCACTGCTTTAAATGGAACAGAAAACAACAGGACCGTTCTCTTTCAAATGGTATACATGGTCAGCCTAGGCTAATTGAGCTAAATGCAAGTTGTCAGTAGGCTGATCATACGTACCATTTGAAATGAGACAGTACTATTTTTTTCCATTCCATTTAAAATGGTGTATCTGGTCAGCCTAATTAGAGGGCACGGGAGATACACTGAAGGATGTAAGGGTTTTCAGCTGGATTCCTGTGAGCTTCTTTTCTCTCTCCTGTGTTCCTGGTGCCAGTGAAAATCATCCCAGCAATTACAGTGGCACTGGAGGTGAATAGAGTGAGAAATTCGCTTTCTAGAGGTGAATTGAGTGACAATTTTTCAGAAAGCTTCATAGTAACTTCTGTAGTTATTCTACCTGGCTTCCTCCACCTGGCTTCCTGAAGTTGAGTTCCAAGATCACTCTACTTGGCTTCCAGGTAAGCTGTTTCTGAGTGAGTTCTGTAGGTGCCCAGTCAGCTTCCCAGAGTTCAGTGGCATCTCTCATGGGAGGCTTATCAGTAACTTTCTGAAAAATCCAACCAGTACCTCAGCTAGTTTTCCAGCAAATTCAACACCTTCTTCCTTGAGGACAACTTCCCAGAAAAAGTCATCAGCACTCCAGCAGAAGATTCCCTGCCAGCCTTTTTCCAATGCCCATGAGGCAACGCTTGTTTGCGGAAACAAAAGAGATTTTTCATCATTCAGAAGACTACAACCATATCCTTTTCAACAAGATCTGAATCCCCAGCCTTAAACAGTCCCCACTCACTTTCAGAAAGTGTTCCTTTCTTAAGAACTCTCCTGCATCTCAGAGTATTGTTTATAATTTTTATCATAATTTTACATCGACTTCCCTGTTCAAGTTATCATGTAGTTGGTAATGCCTGACTGAAACCAAACAGATAAAATATACAAATAAAAGTATGTCTGATTTAGTGTAATTATGATGTGTGTACATCTATACATACACAGATGCACATACTATATAGTATATATGTACATATATGCATGTATGTGTATACATATATATTCTGTGTTATCCAATATATTACTAACTTCATGTAACTATTGAATACTTGAAATATGGCTACCATGATAGAAAAAATAGACAATTAATTTTATTTAACTTTAATTGATTTAATTTTTAAAAAGTCATATTTGTATCATTAATGGCTACTGCACTGGACAGTATATTTATATGTGTGTGTGTGTGTGTGTGTGTGTGTGTGTGTGTGTGTGTGTGTGTATGCATACACAGTCATAAACATACCAATTTACAACTCTATTGATTTATTTATCTGTTTATATGCATTGTCAATTCTAATTATGGAAATTGTTCTAGTGATCATGTTTTTCATATTTACACTCCCTTGCTCCCAAAATATGTATACATTTGATCAATTGCTTTGAATGTACTCAGGCTCTCATGACCCCTTTCTCACTTCAACTTTATTTTGGAATGTGGCACTGGGTTGCCCCACCCTAGGGTCTTAATAGATGCTGCTATCTTTTTATGCTGATGTTCCTGACTGTTCTTGTCCCCAACTACACTAGTACACTCTCCCCACCTGCTTGTACTCTAATACACTGTGCTTAGAGCCTGCTTATGCAGCTGTGCTTTTCATCTTTCTCAGGCTCTAATATTCCACTTTAACTGAACATCCTGTGTCCACCATCTTCACTGCAATAAATGTCTATCACTGTGCCAAGCTGTCTCCTCAATGATATCATTCTCACATCAATCAGATTCTGTACACTGAGCTATTGTCTTTTGTAGAGGTCCTCTTCATTCTTGGCTTTGAAACCTAATGCCAGACTGCCATTCATGGATACTCAACTCACCCTGGTCAGGACTTGACATGTTCTTCAGGCCTATGCTATGTTTCTCTTCCACACTTAATACAGATCTCTTCCTTACTTTGTTCCAAATACTGGCTTTGTACTGAACTTCTCAGAAAGGAAATGAAAAGAAATTAAAAAAAAAAATAGAGAGAGCTATTCTAGCTTTTTCTTCTGTTTATTTGTTTTGGTGAGGAGTACTTAATATTAATTAATTGACAGATTAATGTTGAAATCTTAAAGAATGATGTGGGTCCATCAGTGTACTCAGTGCCATTTTGTGAATTTATTTCCCTTCTATTTTTGAGGCATTTTTTTAGTTGCAAACAGGTTAAAAAAATATATTTTCTTGGTAGACATAACTTCTCCCATTGTATAGTGGTGTGACCATCTCAATATACTTTCTGTTGTAAGGTCTGTTTTATCTGATAGTAATTATCTGTTCTAATTTTGTTATTGTTCAACAAATATTCACTCTCCCCTTCCCCCATGGGAGAGACATGCTTTCTAATTATTAATGTTGATCTTAGTTATGAGATTTGCTTAGGCCAGTGGTATTGTGTGAAAATGACAGTGTTTATGCTCCAAGTAGAGTCTTTAAGACCAGCTAATCTCTATCCACTACCTCCTTCTCTCTACCTTGAGTACATGTCATATAGAAGATGGTTCTTCAATTTACAGAAAATAGAAGGCCTATAGACCAGATCTGAAACCAGTATAACACCTGTGGCAGAATTGCACCAATCGGCATGCAGTCCAGTGAAATAATAGTAATGTTTGTTATTGTAAGCCATGAGTACTTATAAATTTTTGAAAATAATATTAATACAACAAAAATTGGTTATATAGTTATATTGTAAACCTTAATTGTGATGGTTTTTCTTTCCATTTTATAATACAACTGCCTAGCTTCAAGACTGAATACCTGCCTTACTAATTTACAGAATAACTAGCCTTAGTGATTTCTTTCCTCAAGATTGCAGACTCTCTCAGAAATTGGACATGATTTAAAGTGACTTGAAGCTACTGCTTTCAGACATCTGTTTTGTCAACAACTAGCAATTTCCCTCTTCAAACTTCTTAGCCAAATCACCTCCCCACTCCTTCATTTCCTTTGTTCTGCCTCTTATTATGTATCCATAAAACCTTCTGGCCACCCTAAGATAGATGAGATGGATTTTGGATGAGAGTCCACCATCCCCCGAGAACACTGGTATTTTGAATAAACCTGATTTTCTTTCCATCAACCTTGTCCCTCGAAAATTGGCTTACGAGCTGCAAGCAACCAGATTTTTAGCCCAGTAGCAATACTCTCAGTTTCAATAGTCTTATTTTTCATTTTTCAACTTATAGTTTACCCCTGATTGAACTATAGCTTAAACTTCATTTTGATACTATATGTATGTCTCAGTGATGAACATGTCTACTTCAGGATTTGAAGCAAAAATATCATGAACTGATGTCATCTACTATAACTGATTAAGATATCTTAAGTTTTTCAGTAGAACTTTCAACCTGGAACTCCATTTTAAAAAATAAAAAGCTATGACAGACTATACTATGAAGACATTTCAATATTATCAATTATTTATTTATTACAATGTCATGATAAGATTTCATTTTGAAAATCTATAGTTTACTACAATTAATTGTTTATATCTTCCTCACTTTTATTTAGATAATAATAAGTGATTCCCATTTTTTTGGTTTTGATACTTTGATTTCTTAAGTCAAAGAGTAACATTTAACATTAACTTATCTAGTTTATAGTGAGAATTCTAAGAAAACAACAATAATCTTTGGAATAATTAGTACTTTCTGCAATATTATATTGAGCAAAACCAAGAAATCTATCAAATATACTTGTCTTATGGTTCATTTACGTTCATGGATTTTGGAATCTACAATTATTGATTTTTCACCTATTTAATAAAAGTTGTTTCTTTGAAAGAAATCAAGATACCATTACTGTACACTGAAGAAAATCAGTAATTATGTTTTTAAATGTTATGCATTTTTCATTATGAGATTTTAATCTATATGTAGAGATTTGAGAACTAAAAGTCTTTAATTTTGAGACCAGAAATCTTCTTGGCAACTGAGTCTGTAGTCCCAATTTAGTTATCTTTATTTTTTTACTTATGAAATGATTTATGAGATTAGATTTTCTCTCCTGTAGGCTGTGATTTTGCCAAGCTAAGGGATAGGAACTGCGTCTTATTTTCTACTCTATAGTATAAAGCAAACAAAGGAGGAAAAAAAGCTGACAGAATTTCAAAAATGTCAATCTAACAGCAATCACAAAGTAGAAAAGAAAATGGCAATGGCCTTCCTGACAAACTGACAATATCTACATCTCTTGATAGAAATCACTGTGAGTCTGGTGACTAGTATAAGATGATGTCTGACAGCTGATTTGTACAAGTGACTAAAGAAATCAGTAAAAGGAATGTGAACATATTAAAGACTAAGGAAGACTCAGATCATAAGAAAAAGTGATGAGTATCTACTTTATCTTGCAACTATTGTAATACTCATCGTTTATATTTAGATAATATTTCTCATATCATCTAAAACAAATAAGCCTGAGACCAAGAAATAATAAAATGATTGACTCTGTAATTGTTCATTTAGCTGTTTATTATTTATTATCTTCTTCACTGGAATGTAATCACCAAAAGTCCAGTATTTTTTTCTGACTCACTGAGTTCCATAACCTTCAGCAGTAAAATAGGACTTTGTATTTGGTAGACACTCAGTAATCTTTTTTTTTAATTGGATGAGTGAGCTAAACCACTGATGGAATTGTGCTCAATTGTCAAATTTTTCAACAGAAGCCATACCAGTGGTTTCATTTGAATTTTGAATACAATATAAAAATAGTGAATGAAAATTTAGTTTCTATCAGAGTTATTGAGTATAATTAAGGCATTAGCATATATCATTATCATCCCCTTGATATGTCCTATTAAATTTGTTAATGATTCTATTTTAGAAATACAGGTCTCTTTAAGTGTGATATTTATTGCTCTTGTAATTTACAATTGTATGCACAACAACATCTATGTCACTTTTTTCCTCATGTACACATGGAAAACTAATATTTCCAGTTTTGTTTTTTGTCAAGCAGAATCATGTGACTAATACAGACCAGTGGACTATGAGTAAAGTGGTATTATTTTCATTAAACATAAAAAAGTGACATTTATACATCACAAACTTAAAGACATTGTCATTTTCTTTGAAGATACTTGCTCAGCATAATTTCTACTGGCACACAGTGCTTTATATTTTTAAATTCTTCTTTAATTTTCCTTTATGATTGCATTCATAAAAATTTTTTTACAGGTTTTTAAATGTTTGTATATAAGCAAACATTAAAAAGTTTGTACATAAAGTTTTGTATATAAGCTGTATGTTTTCTTCAGAGACATTATTTTCTTACTCAATATTATTAGATTTTATATTTTGGTTTTAAATATGTATATATACACAACACACACACATACACACACGTGTGTGTGTATATATCTATACATATATACACATGCATATATATATGTGTGTGTGTTTATATATACATGTGTATACATGTATATATGAGGGCTGTCCAAAAAATATACAGCTTTAGAAATGTTCTCATTATATTGACAACGGATGGATTTTTAAAAGACAATCCTCGTAGATAGATAGATATTTTAAAGAAATGTCTCAAATTTGCTGTAAATTCTTACAAAAGTTTATGTTGGAGTCTTGAATCTAAATTCTACTCAGCAAGCACTTTATTTGGTCAGTCGTGATTTCTGTTTTGAGAGCTTTCTGATTTTTTTGTGGCAAGCATATTTATTATTAAATCTACCCTCTTAAAATTTTAAGTGTACAATTCACTATTTTTAACTACAGGAGGCATTATGTTGTACAGAGTATCTCTAGAAACTATTCATCTTGCATAACTAAAAATTTATAATTACTGAACAACACCCCATTTCCCTCTCCTGCAGTCCCTGGCAACCACCATTAAACTCTCTTCTTTTAGGATTTTGACTGTTTCAGATACCGCATATAAGTGGAATCATGTACTATTTGTCCTTCTGTTCCAGGCTTATTTCACTTAGTTAAATGACCTCCGGGTTCATATATGCTGTTGCATGTGGCAGGATATATCTTTTAATGTTGCATAATATTCTATAACCTGTATATATTATATCATATTTCCTTATCCATCAATGAACACTTAGGTTGTTTCCATATATTGACTATGATGAATAATGCTTCAGTAAACATAGGAGTATAGACATATATCTTTGAGATTCTGATTTCAATTCTTTTGGATATGTACCCAGACATGAAAATGCTGGATAATATAGTATAAGAACTGACACATAGACCAATATAAAAGAATAAAGAGCCCATAAACAAACTCACACATTTACAGTCTAATCTTCAACCAGAGTGCCAAAAATACACAATGAAAACAGAATAGTTTCTTCAAGAAATGGTGAGAAATCTTAAATATTTACATATAAAAGAATGAAATTGCTCACTTATACCACACAGAAAAAATAGACTCAAAATAGATTAAAAACTTAAATATAAGACCTTTATAAAAATTCTAGAAGAAAATGTAAGGCAAAAAGTTCTCAACATTGATTATAATGATTTCTTTGATACAATATCAAAAGTGCAAGTAACAAAAGCAAAAAATAGAAAAATGGGACTACAACTGACTAAAAATCTTCTGCAAAGCAAAGAAAACAATAAACCATATGAAAAAGTAATCTACAGAATGGGAAAAAATTACCACCATATATCTAATAGTGATTAATATTCAAAGTGTTTAAGGAACTTCTGCAACTCAATATAAAACATACACACATGAGAAAGAGGCTTGAATAGATATTTCTCCAAAGGAAAAATACAAATAGTCAACAAGTGTATGTAAATGTGCTAAATAAACATCATTAATCAACAGAAATATGCAAATATACAATGAGATACGACTTCACACATGTTAGGATGGCTAATTACAAAAAAGATAAGTGTTGGTGAGGTGGGGAGAAATCACAATCCTTGTACTCTATTGGTGGGATGTACAATGGTGCACTGGTATGGAAAACTGTGTGAAAGTTTCTTTGAAAATTACAATAAAACTACTAAATGATAATGGTATCTGGTAGCGTGATGCAAACTCATTCCTAAGGGATCCAGATGACTAGTTTTCTTCACTGAATTGGATGACTACAGTTTTCCATTTGTTTTAATTATAAGATATAGTTAGGTTAATTATACATACCATTTTAAATTGATCAGTACCATTTTTTTAATATTTCCTGACTCTCCCAGCGTTTTAATATACATTTTAATTTTTCCCATTTTTATTCTATGTAAAAAACTGAACATGGGTTGTTTATTTATTAGAAGGTTTCATGTTAATCAACATGTGCAGTAAAACTACTAGTGTGATGAAAGAGGAGGTTCCATTTAGTTTATCTAGTGAGGGCCAGGCTTTATGAGCAAGGGCTGATCAGACACAATCCCCTTGCTTGTCTGCAAGAGTGGGGAATTCAAGAGGCGGTCGCTAAGCCTCACTCACTGTGTGAGAGCCAAGAGCGTCTCCATGCACATGAACTGCTGAATGGGTTCACCTGATTGTTTGCTTCCATTAGGTTAGGAGCGTGGCATACAGTGACTTTGAGTCTTACTGTTATTTCTACCATTATTCTGCCTATAGAGATTCTTTCTGCCCTAAATTTACTTTAATTCAGAATTTTCAGACACATATTTTGGTTCAATAGGCTTTTAGCTATTTTTTTTATTATAGTGGAACTCTCCAGTGGGACATTAGCATATACTGGCTTGTGATAGTAGTTGGGGTGTTCATTCCCTTATTTTCTCCTTTCTTTTGTTTATGATTTCTTGCAGTCTGGCCATTGCAGTCCTGCATTACAGTGTTCAGTGTGGTATGCCATAGAGATTTTTTACTGCTCATGTGATATTTTATAAACATTTTTTATCATGTCTACCTTCTAAACCTTCATTAGTTTAATTGAAAAAGATAATATTTCAGCTACAGAAGTCATCATAAACATTGAAAATCTTATAAACCATCTAGATTCCAGGACAGCCTGAATGAGAAACTCATTACATACACAGAAACAGAAAAAACTCATGTATTTGATAAGTGGACCCTCATAAAATCTACAGTTGTGAGTCAGTGGTACACATGGGATAAAGAAAACATGCCTGTATGTGATAGATGGGTGAAAATTATTTTTCTAAAACAAGTGAAAAATGCTTAGACTTTTAAGATTTTTATAACATTATAGGGCTTATTCTTTGTTTTCCATGAAGTAGGGACCCTGTTGGAAGAATATTTTGTGTTATGATCAGTATGTGGTCAAATGAGAAATCTAGAGTAAAGTGTTGAGATGATAAGGGCTATATTAGTTGTAAAACAAAATTTGTCATGAAATGTGAGAAGTTTTATGATAAGATGTTGAAAGACTGAAATTTGCCACATTAGATTATTTCATTGGAGAAATACTCATAGTTAGATCATGGGCAAAATACAGTCCCCCCCTACATCTACCTAAAGTTTTGTATGAGTTCTGCCACTAAAGAATAATTGTTAATTCAATACGTTCACATAACTTTTCTTATTGTTTTACTTTTTCATGAATACAAAATAGTACATAATCTCATCCCATTTTTGTTATTCCAATATCCTGTTTTTGTCTCAAGGAAATATGGTCAGCCTAGGCAAAGTAATATTAAGAGATGCTCTCACTGGTTTCATTTATCCTATACCAATTCTTCTACTTTTATTGCTTAGTGGTAGTACAAGTTCCCTTTGTAAGATGGATCAATCACCCAGCCCCAACAATTGAAATCGTCTGTTCTAATTATACATTCCAGAACTGGGTAAATAAGCACAGAATATGTTTGTGGACCTACAAACTGATCTGATCTGAGTTACAACTACAGATCCCTTGACCTCCATAAGTCCTACTGTGGTTGGCAGACCACAGTGATGTTCTGAGACTTCTGAAATCAGTGTTAATTAGTGCCCATGTTCAGTAATCCAGAAAAGTGTCATCACTTTGTTTCCTCCAAAGCACACTATGTGAAATTCCGTAGTTCCTTTTGGGAAAGAATGGGAAGAAAATTAACAGTATAAATTTTTGTAGAGTAGTATAGTCATTCTTTAAGGTTTTATCTTTTGTTTCATTTAAGAAGTTTCAGGTCTGTGAACTAGCTCAGTACTGAAAATTGAATGAGGGTCTGTGATTCTATTTTTATAATTCAAGTTGGGCTTCTATTCACTAAACCTAAAACTCTTTTACTTATGCTAATAGAGATCAAGAAAGAATTTTGTAGACTATCTATTTCAATTTAGGGACACCATGATAAACCAGCCAACACCATAGGTCATTGCAAGTCAGAATATTCTCATTACTGATTTGACTATGTCATTGTTAAGGTAACCATGCCCACCGTTCCTTTAGCAATTAAGTTCATCCACCTGGATCCTGAAATCCTGGGATTCAATTATCTCCATTTCATTCAGGGACAGCAGTTCCAACTGTAATTTATTAACTACAGAAAAAAGTTAGTAACAAAAAACAGTTGTACAACAAAAATGATTTAGTAAAAGATAATTTGAAAATTAACAAGTATTTATTATATGTTAAAAGTTAAAAATGATATCAAAATAAAATTATATTTATGATATTCTATATGATAATCAAACATTCCTATAATAATAAAATAACCTTTAATATTTAAATATTTTCTGTTCTGGGCTATCATATTTATGGTATGTGTTCATATCCACAGTTTTAAGCTATGTAAACACACAATATATCAGGAGTGCTACAGGCTAGTCAGAAAAAATTTCACATTGGACAGTGTAAAATATCTGTTCAAAAGTCAGACCCTCTCTCTTTTGAGTCTACATTTTGATAGCCTATAATTATGATTAGTAGGAAAGGTTTATGTTGCTACAATATCATTCTTTACAGCTGAAAATAAAACTTTCAAATACTGTAGAATATGTTAAAGTAGCATATATTTAATGCATGTAAGTAGTAGGTAGCATTGTTGATTAAAAACAAACAAAAATTATCTGCTTATAATTTTTATTTGAAACCATCTTAATTCTTGTGCATATTGGCAGTAGGGTATATTAGTATTGTTTCAGGGAGCAGAGACCTTTTCAGTGCTTATAAATCAAAGCGAGCTAATGTCAGAGTGTTATTTCATGAAATGTGCTGCCGCAAGGGAGTTTGACCATATTACATTTTTAGTAGCAACACTGAGTACGTATCCTTATCATCAACACTCTCAAGTCACTATCAAGGTATTATCATCCATTCTAAATAGCAGTTTACCTCTATTTTTTGTCCTTCACATGTTCCTCTACTCTGTTTTTCTGTTTCCTTACAAACACTAGCACATTTTAGCTTACTAACAAGTTTTATGAAAATCCATATATAACATCACTACTCCAAACACTTTCAGCTGAGATTGAGATCATTAAGATTTTAGCAACTTTACTTTTATATACAATAGTGATAACATTATTTTTCTAAGCTATTTGGTTTTTTCTTATCTAACAATAGGACCTGTCATGCTTTTCCTAATAAAATGATGAACTTCACTATACATTAGTACATTAGATAGACTGTATGATGAAATGTTAGAACTGATAAGTGTATTTTGTAATAATGGTAAAGATAATATTGCTTTAGGTTTACTTTTTTCCAAATATGGGATAAAAAGCATGCAAATATCTCCTTTTTACTTACCATAAAGAAATCAGTTCATTCTCACGTATTGAGAATTTCTGTTCTTTCTATAAATATGTAAGAAAACACTTTCCTTTAGATATTCCTTTTGCTATTTATCACAAGTTTATAATATAGGTAAGCTTATTCTTATTTAGTTTTGGGATATTATAATCACTGTTATTATTTTCCTTAAAATCTTTAGAAGTAAGATATTTAGAATGATTGTTTTTTGAAATTTTATGAGACTAGCTTTATCAAATCTAGGTCAGTCTTTATAAATATTTCTTAGGGTTTAGGAAAAAATATATACCTTTTGGTTGTTAAGTGCAGTGGTCTACAGGTATAAATAGTGTCCAGCTTTCTTATGCTTGGTTAAAATCTTCCATAATTACCTAATTTGTATGGAAAAGTATGTTGTATATACATTTTAAAAACTTTCTGTTAGTATATTTAATATGTGATTTTAATAAAGATATTTCCATAAAAAAGTGAACATGAAAGACAATTTATATTGAAATGAGGAAGAAAGTAGGGAAATACTTGAGGAAATTTAGACTAAGATTTTAGATATTTATTAAAAAAAACTATATATAACCTATACTTTATTTAATAAATTTTCAGATATAAAATTTTTATTTCTTTTGTGCTTATAATTTCCAATGGTATCACAAATATTTAACATATATTAACTCTATTAGAATTTTGTGATCCCCAAGAGAAAATTGAAATGTACAAAAACAAAAGTACATATATTTTGTATTGTTCTTTTGAATATACACTGATTACTACAATTTGCTAATGACATTAATTAACAGGCTGAAAGTAATATATGAAGAAATTTAACAAAAAGATCTGTCTCCTTCCTTAAAGAAATGTAATTGTTATTTATATTTAAAGAAGGTGACACCCCACTCTTGAGTTTTGCACAATTGCACATATAAATCTATAGAATATTCTCCATTATATGTGTAATCTTAAAGAACACTAATTAGTGTATCAGAATATAAACTAACAGGTGAGTAAAGGTCACCTGTTAGTGACCTTTACTCATTAAAAATGAAAGATTTATTACATAAATACACTTATTAAAAATGAAAGATTCGTATACTGCTCACAAGCTACTCTCAGAGATGTATGTGTTACTGTGATGTGTTAACACAGATTTTTTTGTTGTTTGTATTAGTATTGTGGACAATATTTGCAAGTAGTTTTTTAATTCAAAATGTTTTATAGAGTCAAATCTATGTTTGGGCCATAAGAATATTACATGATGTTGGTCTAATTAGCAAATTATCATTTGATAATAAACATGAATAATAAAATTACACAGATTACTAGAATAGCTATTTAAAATGTTGGAGCTCTTGCTTTAGGGATATTTTAGAAGCCTAAGGTTAATAAAAATAAAGTATAATACTCTATTTTCTCATTTTTTGTTAGGGTGTCACCCTACTATCAATGTATACATCATTATTTCTTTATATAAATCATCTCTTATTCTTATTCAAAATATTATTTTCCACTTTATTTTAAATGCTAAAGTATTGATCTTTCCACAATATTACAATGTGGTCACTTTTTCCATCTCAAAAGAAAAGCTTTCATGTACATGAAGATTAAAAAACAAACAAGCAAACAAAACTCTGGCATCTTTTTAAGTTGAAAATTAATGATAAATATCTTTCAGGATTCTCAAAATATTAATTTGAAAAGAAGCATTCTGTCACTTCTACAGTCTTAAAAACAAGTTTGAAAAATAATATGCTGTAAGTATGGTCCATTTTTCAGGAGGACACATATTTAGAAAGTGAAATCAATTTTATGAAACAATAACTCCAAACTCTCTGAAGTATCACACATGTAAACACATACATTGAAACATTCTATATTTTGTGTTTTGGATTTAAAATATTCACATATAAAATTGTAATAAGAACTTTTAACATAATTGCTTTAATTCCTTTCATGTCTGTATAATGTCTTTATTAAGAACGCAGATTTCTTTTTAGTCCAATAGGCTGCTTAAAATCAGAGTGTAGGCACTTACTAGGTGTATGACATTAGCATATTATTTTACCTCTCATTGGCTGAGTTTTTTAATCTGTAAATGAGATTACATACTTATTTTATGTTGGAATATGAACTGAGGTTTAACCCATATGGATTTGTGTGGTAATCACTTGTAAATCACTTAGGGCAATTCCTAGCACTTTGTAAGCTATCGATCCATAATCACACACTATATTACTATAAGTCCAAGGGTTTGGTTCTTTTTTTTACAAAAATACTGGACATAATTACCCATTTTTAAAATAAAATAATGAAAATAAAAGAGATAAAACACAAAACTGAAAGGTGCTTTTCTTTAATGTGAAATAAAACTCAGAAATTATTTTGCTTCTCTCTCTAAAATACAACAGTTAAAAATTGTCATGTATACTTTAAATTCTTATGTCTGCTTTAGCAAGATATCCAGATACTTTACTTTACAATGCAATTACATAATTAGCAGGCTGCTGGAATATTCATTTCTATTAGAAAGAAAAGAACCTGTGTCTAGAGTTTCATTAATTCATGAGTTAGTAACAAACACTTAATATGAGTTTGCTATTTGCTAGCTAGTGTATCAGGTGCTAAGAATATCAAATTGACTAAGCTATAAATGCTTCTTTAAAAAAAGCAATTGTACTGAATCTCTAAGTGCAAAGAAAGACTTTAAAAATAATTAAGAAAAAAGTAATTCTACAGATGACAACTCCTCTGTTTAATTTTTTCCCAAAAGTTCTGCAGAATAATTTGGAATTTTAGATAATGATTCCTTAGACATAGTTGAAATAATGTTCACAATGAAATCTTTCACTCATCCTTCAGCATCTGATATATTTCTCTGAACAGTCCTGAACATACTATCACATCCTCAGTAGAAAACTAATCTACCACTGTGAGCTTCACTAACTTGTTCATATTTCTTCACTTTATGAGAGTGTATCATATTGTGATACTTTTTTTGTCACTTCTCTTAGGTTATAGACTCCATAGAAGCAAGTACTTTGTCTTTCTGTGTTTTAGGTCCTAGTCTCCATAGTGGACCTGGATCATTGTGGGTAATTTTATACACACACACACACACACACACACACACACACACACACACACAGATGTACAGAAACAGGCATGCACACATAAACAATGTGACTGTACAATGGTGAAGTCAAAATTTATAAAATAATAAAAAATAAGTGACCAAAGTAAACAGTGTTTTAAAGCACATGCATTTGATAATGTGAAATAACACTGTTTGAAATGAACTTGGTTGCTACTAAAAAATATAAAAAAATAGAAGATTTTTTTTTAATTCTGTTCAATTTAAAGAGGAAAAGTTATAGCATCTCTTGAAGCTATTACACTTCTAAAGGTACAAAGCAAAATGACTTGGTAAGATGACATAAATCCAGATCTTTCCTTGAACTATCATACACATAATTATAGAAATGTTTTTAAAATGTATAAATAGTGCAAGTCCTTCAATAACACTGGCCGCTAAGAAAAGGTGCTACTCACTTTAGAGGAATGTCAATGATTTCTGCTTATTATAGTTCGTATATGACAATAATTTAAAAACTGGTTTCAGGGATTTCACTTACTGTCATTAAAGGATTCCTTTAATATTTACATGGAAAATAACCTTAGAGAACTTAATAAACAACCTATTTAACTTGAAGAGACAGAACAAATGGGAAAGTTATAGAAAAAAATGGTGAAAATAGCTAATGTACATGTTGATAATAGAAATCAACAGTGTAATTAACATTGTAGCTACAGGTTATATGGATGCCTGTCTGTGTCATGATATGGTATGTGTGTGTGTCTATGTTTAATTTCTTCCAAATAAGAAAAAAAGTTTTACTTGACATTCAATGTTTATAAACTTTATTATTTTGCTATCCAAACAAGTAGCTAGCACAATAAACAGTTGTAACTAAATTAAACTCTTTTAATTAATCCTATGTAAATAAGAACAATTTCCTTAAATAAAAAGATTTAAAAACAATAAGAAAAAATTCAAAAGTAGTGCATTTTCATCTTGATCTCCATAAAAAAATGTTGCACAATATTAGTTAATGGGCATTTCAGTGTCTAAAATAATTTTTAGTATTACAAGGACTGTCCAGAAACAAATCCAGCCATAATTTCCTCTACTTTTTCATATGACATGCCTGGATACCTTTCAGACAGACTTCATAGGTAAAATTCAAAATATATTAAAGTGTATTTTTTATTGGTTCAGTAAAATTTATTTATTTAAGCAAGTTGTTAGAGTTTTCTCATTTTTTGTTGAGCTCTTTATGACAAATTAGTCATACACTAATTTGAAATGTAAAGGGATTGCCCCCCCCCCACTTCACCGATCACCCCAGGTTTTTCCCTTTTCTTCTTCCCATTTCCTCCTTGAATACCCACTCCGCCAGCCCCAGCCTGCGTGTGTAAATCACCCCGCTCTGGTTGGGGCTCCGGCTTTGGAAACAACTCCTCTGGGCCCGCTGGCATAAAATAAACAACCTGAACTCAAAAGTGCTCCGGGTGCCACTTGGTCTTTCTGACAGGAGAACGGGTAGAGTCTTCCACAACATTCGGGAGGTGGAGCCGTTCCACAACATTTGGTTCCCTGACCAGGAAGCCCAACCGCGCGGGCCCTTTGCAGCCACCGGTTTGGGCGTGTGCGGGCGGGGACGGTGGGAGGAGCCGCGGTGGAGAAGGCGCCCCCGGCCCACGTAGGCCGTCTCCGAGGCGGCGCCTCCAGTCGACCCCATTTTGTGATCAACACCGGGCTCATAGGGGGTCTGACAAGACGGGTTCCAGACCAGGCATCGGATACGGTAAGGGCCCGGGGCCCCACTCAGGTAGGCCCGCCCGAGTGGGCAGGAGGGGAGCCTGGTCACCTCCCGGGGACTCACGGGGGTCCCAGAGTCAGGGATCCGGCTGGGCGGGAACGTTCTGACCTCGGAGTGAGTGTGTGAGTGAGTGCGGATCATGGCGGCTGTGTGCACTGACGCGTTCTGTGGCTCCACGGCCTTGGCTACGGAGTCGGAGTGGGCCCTAACCTGCGGTTCCATGTGACGTCATGAGGCATAATGGTGATTTGTCCCCATGAGGACAGTCAGGCCCAGGGCTCATATGGGCACACCTTAGCCTAGACGCGCCTCAAAGTCCCACGAGGGATGCAGTCAGGCAGGCGCCTGAGAGGTCTCCTTCAGGAGGCACCCCTTCCCTTTGTCTGTCTTGTGACACCGGTCATGGGAAACATGGGGTCAGGACACAGCAAACCCACGGTATTAGGCTGCGTGTTGAAAAACTTCAGGAAGGACTTTTCTAGTGACTACAGGGTTAAGATGAACCCCAGTAAGGTCCGGACCCTCTGTGAGCTCAATGGCCCACGTTCCAGGTCAGATGACCATTGGAAGGGACACTAGATGTCCCGATGGTCCGTCGCATTTGGCAGGTTGTTACAGAGACGCCAGGACACCCAAACCAATTCCCGTATATAGATTCTTGGTTAGAAATCGCCCAGACATTTCCCCGGTGGGTGCGGTTCTGCTGCAATAGTCAGGGACAGGCTAGGGTCTCCGGGGCACAAACCCAACTAGGTCAGGAGCCTCAACCAAATAAGGACAGTGCCCAAATCTGTGTGAGTGGCCCTGAGGGGGAGCTGATTCTACCTCCACCATACATCCTACCAAGACCTACGATCATAGGAACCCCACCTGTGGTCCCTCCATCAGACCCACTGAACCTGCTCATTTATGGACCAGCCCTGGAAGAAGGTGACCCCACATCCCTAGGGCCAGTGGCAAGACTCCAACCAAATCTGGCGGCCCTCCAGATGCCAGTGAGAGAGTCTGGGGAGCTGAAGGGAAGGGACTGTGCAACCCGGCAGAACCACGGTGTACCACTATCCCTTCTCCACTACTGACCTCCTGAATTGGAAACACAGCACCCCGTCCTACTCTGAAAAACCACAGGCAATGATCGAGCTGCTAGAGTCACTTTTTCAGACCCACCACCCCACCTTGGAGGACTGTCCACAGCTACTACAGACTCTCTTTAATACGGAGGAGAGACGAAGGATCTTAAGAGGGGCCCACCAATGGCTAGAGGAAAAGCCCCAGCAGGAGCCACTGAACCTAGAACCTGAGCTCTAGTCACTGTCCCTGAAGGACACCCAGCCTGGGACATCATGACCGAGGAAGGGCAGACCTGGATCTACTGGTTCCAAGAGGCACTACTCCGAGGAGTCTGGGCTGGAACAAAGAAACTGATGAACAAGTCTAAGGTCTCCACAGTCACACAGCAACCAGAGGAGGCTCCCGGGGACTACTATGAGAGACTATGAAGTGTACTGGGTCCATACCCCCTTTGACCCTGAAAGGGCTGAAAGCCAACAAATGGTTAATGTGTCCTTTGTGGTGCAGGCAGCCCCGGACATATGCAGGAAATTGCAAAAACTCGAAGGCTTTGTGGGGATGAACATCACTCAGGTCTTCGGGGTCGCCAACAAGGTCTACATGAATCGAGACATAATAGCAGAAAGGGAGGCCAATAGAAGAATGAAGGAGAAGGTCAGCCTCCTTGCAGCTGCCTTGAAGGACCAGGGGAACCAAAACCCAAGAAAGAAGCCAAAAAGGAATGGCCACCTAGTGGGCTACTCGGCAGCATCCCTCCCCCCCCCCAGTGGCCAATCAATGGGCTTACTGGAAGAACGAGTGTCCCAACAGAGGAAGGCCAGTAAGTACCAATGAGAACCCATGGGAAGGGATCTCATTGGTTTGGACTGAACTGATACAAGCATACGCATTTTCCTGACCCCTGATATCTCAGTTCACACCAATCAAGAAGCAGAACAGGCTCCCGATACTTCCCAGCACTGAAGGAAGAAGCGAACACCCTTCATTCCTTTTTGGTAGGCACTGGAGTCCTAGCAGGAGCTGGTACTGGGGCAGGAGGGCTCGGTTCCTCATTTAGCTTCAATTACAAGCTGTCTCAGGAGCTAAATGAAGACAGAGAGAGAGTAACAGACTCCCTTCTCTCTCCAAAATCAAATTAACTCATTGGCTGCAGTCACCCTCCAGAATCAGTGTGCCCTAGACCTCCTCACCACCAAGAATAAGGATACCTGCTTCTTTTTAGGTGAAGAATGCTGCTATTTTGTAAATCAGTCTGGGATTGTTGCCACCAAGGTTAAGGAGCCAAGAGATAGGATACAACAAAGAAAGAAGGAACTGAAGACTTCTGGTCCTGGGGTTTCAAAAATTGGTAATCTTGGCTTTTGCCATTGACTGGTCCACTGATCACTATTGTAATTCTGGTTACCTTTGTTCCTTGCTTGATTAACGCCTTGATGAAATTTTAGAGACTACCATAACCAACAGGGCCATGGCCAAGATACTAGCCATGCGAGGCTATCGCCCACTAGAAGATGATGATGCCCTGTAACAGAGTACTTTCTCTCATTAGGGCATCAAAGGGGAGAATGTAGGGGGATTGTTGCCCCCCTACTTCGCTGATCACCCCAAGTCCTTCCCCTTTTCTTCCTCCCATTTCTCCTCTTCCCTTTTCTTTCCTTTTCCTCCTTGAATATCCGCTCCTGCCAGCCCCAGTTTGCATGTATGAATTATCCTGCTGTGCTTGCCCTTGAGAATCAGACTTTGGAAACAACTCCTCTGAGTCCACCAGCATAAAATAAACAACCTGAACTCTGAGTGCCACTTGATCTTTTGGACAAGTGAATGGGTAGAGCCTCCTGCAACATTCAGAATGTTGATTTCCACAACAATAATAGTTTTCTGCCCCACATGGAAATAAAGAAATTTAGGCTTACATATTAAGGCAGGTTCATAGAATAGTCCCATTAGTAAATAGCATACCTTGGATTGTAATAACAATCTTCCTAACACTAATGAATTATTTCCCTCACTTTAACATGTATCAGCATAAAAATGTCAATCAAATTACAACTGTATAAGACATATAATTTAGAAATATAAAAAAGTCCTGTCAGTAAATTTTATTATGGCATGACAGTTATTCTTACAAAATCTTGATTAAATAGCTTGTTATATATTATTATGGTATGCTTAATACTCTCAAAAAAGTATAAAATTGTTCAGATATTTCTGTCATACAAATTAGCAATGATCAGATATTTTTATCTCAGGAAATTAAAAAGATATGTTAAAATAGTTCAAAGTTCTCTAAATTTCAAGAAATGTATCATTCTCAATTCTCTCATTGCAACATATTTAAAATAGAGCAATAGGAGAGGAATAAGTCTCATTAGATTTAGGAATGTAGAGAACCATCATAATCTATTCTAGTTTTTTGTTGCACTACATATATGTACTGAAATAAGAGGTGAGTGGAATTGCTTTATTAAATGTGAACAGAATAAAATGAAGTGAATTAAATACTGCTTGTAGAGACAAAAAGCTTGATTTGACAATATAAATGGGGTTTTAACTAGATGTGTGAAACTTGGAAATATAAAACTGCATATAGCTAAAAACTTCTAGAAGAAGTCTTTCAGGTTTTATTCCTTCCTTGAATTGAAAACTGAGTTTTACTCTGGGCTGCCTCAAAAATAAATTAAAATATTTGAAACAAATCCCTATGTTCCTCCAAAAGTTTTATGGTTTATCCATGGTAAATACTCATTAAACCAGGAATCATGCTAGTAAGTGTCAAGAAGGACCAAATCTGCATACTCACGTTGAAAATTCTGCCACACATTTGCTTGAGACCACTTACCTTTAAATCTGTAAGAATATCACTACTGTTTATTCTAAGTTTTATGCTTTGTATTTTTTGCCTCTTCTAAATTTTTCAAATTTCATTATCTGTATTATCATAAATTGTATTCACTCCTGTACAAGTAAGTTAATCTACAGTAACATCCTCAACTCATGATTTTATGCACATTAATTACATATTTCTTGAACCTAGAGCTTGTTAATGTCCTTAGAGTCACATATCCAACAGTTTATAATATAATATCTATTCTGAGATTCTATAAACTCCACAAACTTAATGTCTCAAAAATTTAACTCCTCATATTTCTTCCTCAAATTCCCTCTCTCCAGAATTTCCACTGTCAGTGAATGGAATTGACAGAGTAGGCAGGAAGGTAGATAGGAACAGGAAAGGAGAAATGTCCCTGTTCATTATCAGCTATCTCTGAATTAAAAAGATAAAGAGAAGAAATGGGGAAGAGAAATTTGCCTGATAGGAGGCCCGTTACCATTTGCCCTGAATCTAGGAGTAAGCCCTAACCCATTATCAACTACCCTCAAATTGAAAAGATCAGGAAAGAAAAAAATAGCTCCACTCATTGAACCATGGGCTCTACTTCCCAAAAATCATATTGATACGGGCCAAACAGAGCAGCCAGGCCCCTACTTCACTAAATACTCCTGTTATTGTTCTTTAGCTCTCACCTTTTCTCTAGTCCACAGCCTTCCTCACCCCCTCAATCAGCTTTCCTTTCACTCTAGTTTAAACAGCAGATTGCTCCTAACTTGAATCATGGAATGTCTTCATCCTGCCTCCTGCTTTAGACAATCACCCTAAAACTTAAAACAATAGGCTTTTACCCTGTATCTCCCAGATGTCCTGTGCCCCGGTTTGAGCTAATCATTCAGAGAAGAACTTGTAACTTGCATTTGCTAATTCTATTTCCAAAATGTCTGTCTCCAGCCCTGGTTAGCCATCCTAAAATTTGTGATATGCAATAATAAAACTTTACTTAGCTGGGTATGCTAGACTTCAGCTAATTATCCTTGCAACTGTGAATCTGTGTTTGTTAATTGTATCATCCCCAGGCCATTCCTGGATAGGCAGTCGTACCTGGGTGGCTGGTGGAGACCAAAATCAGCAGGATGCAAACTCCAAAGGGCTCAACAAATCTTCTGTTATGTAGTCACCCTGCAGTAATGGCTTTGAAGCCTACATTTTGGGCCAAAGCTTTTGAACTTACTAACTGGGTCTGGTTCTCCTTATCCACGGGCCTTTGGAATGCAGATGTCACCTGGCAAGGCTTCCAGCCCATCTTGATCCAAAGAATCAACATGGCAGATCTCGAGACCCCTTCCCTCTTCAGATCAGATAGGATGAGAGCTCCATGGATCCCCAATAGGTAGGGACAATGACCATCTTCAGCAGGAAGCAGATACAGAAGATGAGACCTTCAGCCCCTCAGCTTCCCATGGAGATTTGTGGGGATCACACCTCTCAAGGAAATGTAAGGAAGGCAGATAGAATAGGGGGGATCTTGGGACCCCTCCCATGAGACTCGTCCTGCTGGCATAGTCCCCTCTGCCCTGATATCACCCTCTCACTAATAATTCCTGCCCCCAGGATAAGACAGTCACAGGCGGTAATTAAATTTAGAAAGGAGACAGGAACAATAAAAGGAAGGTAAAGTCACAGCCTTGTCAATCAAGAGGCTCCACGCCCAGAGGTGTATCCCCTGAAGACACAAAAGAAAACAAAAGTACCAAAGCCTCATTGATCAGGGCTCTTGAGCCACTCTCCTTGCTCAAGCCCGCTCCTACCTCTTTGGAGTGTACTTTCTCTTCAATAAACTGTCTCTTTGTTTCACCACTTTACTTTTGCGTGTGTCTCATTCAATTCTTTGCTCGAGATACCAAGAACTTGGACATTGTGGCAATGAGGACACCCATTTTCTGGTAACAATATTATTGTGCAGATTTGGTCCTTTTCCGAAGGACCTCACAGAAAAGGATGTGGGAGGAGCTTAAACCCATAGATATTAAAACTCCTAAACAATGGTAGGGGTGGTTTCTTCCCTCTCTTTGGTCAGCCCACTCCACGTCTAGGAGGGTAATTTGTTTTACTAATATACCCTTAACTATCTTATATTTTCACAAACTTTCTCTCAACTGACGTTTTTCCTTCAAGAGACGAGAACCTGGAAAAAATCCCCATTTCATAGTAACATCTTCCTGGTGTCATGACTTGGATTATTTCCAGGTAACCAATGGGCTCCCCTTGTTAAAGATATGATGGAAGTCAAGTGGCGCTAGGAGAGCTGGAGAACCAGCTTATTACACTGGTGGGCTCAGAGGAGTTACAGTCTCTGAATTCTGAACCTCCCACCAACAGACTTTTAGGATACTTATAGGATTGGGATGGGGACTGGTGGATGCAATAAGTTACAGAAGCTAAATGCATACACTAGGCACCTGGGGGAAGGAATGTGGAGGTGGGAGTTCACAGAATTTACATTAAACAGCTTACATAATTTACGTTAAAAAGACTTACAGAAATAGCTTTGTCTGTAATTTTCCACTTCATTCCCCCTTTGATGCCCTTATAACTCTGTTAATGGGGCATCACCATATATCTCCAACTGGGTGTAGGCTAGGGGCTGGTCTGGTATCCCTGCAAGGCTAGTACTCGAGCAGTGGTTTCCCTATTCACAGTGGTTTCAATAAAGTGGGCAATAGTTTAGAAAATACAGGGCCCTAACGTGATGGCTAGCAGGACCATTAGAAAGGGGCCAGCGAGGGGTAAGAGCCATGAAGTCCAGTTTCCTAACCTTTTTAAGGTCCAAGGGTTTTCTAGCTCTGTTTTTCTTCTCTGAATATGCTCCCTGAATACTTTAACCTTTTTGGCTATTACCCCAGACTAGTTTACAAAATAGCAACATTCTTCTCCTAGAAACATACAGGTTCCCCCCTTTTCTGCAGTGAGTAAATCTAAGACTCTCCTGCTCTGCAGCGCTACTGTCTTAGTGTACAGTGGTGCCCCCCACCAATCCTGTAGCTAAGAGCAGAGTCAGGTAGGAGTAATGGCTGTCAGGTCTTTACAGTTCTACCTCTGGCTGGAGTTCTGGGTGCCACCAGTGGAGGTCCTTCACGTCCTTCACTTGGTCCTGGGCTGGTCGTCTGGCACCTTCCGCAGTGTTATTCGCAATGGTCGTGCAAGATCGGCTTGGATTGTCCAGGTCTCCGATGGGTCCCCGGCTTTGGTCTTTTTGACCTCAGTATGGTGGATCAAGGGCGCTGTATCAGCAATTTTAATAGCAGTCGGAGTAGCCAGTATAACCATGTGTGGGCCTGTCCACACAGGTTGTAGGAGTTCCCTTTTCCAGTCTTTAACGAAGACCATATCTCCGGGCAGGTGGGAGTGTACCTGGTTTCCTTGGTATAAGACATCTCAGCTTATTGTGCAAAAGGTCTTAGCATCTGAAGTTGGACTGACAGGCTAATTCCCCTAGTTGCTGAGGGTCACCCTTAAGCCTACTGATGATAGGTGGGGGTTTCCCACATAAGATTTCAAATGAGGAATATCCTGAGGGTTCAGGAGCACACTGAACTTGCTTTGGGCTGAGGGGTAGTACATTTACCCATGAGAGTCCTGTTTCTTGACAGAACTTAGCTAGCATGGTCTTGAGGGTTCAGCTCATGACTTCAACTTTTTCTGAACTTTGAGGCCTGTAGGCAGCATTCAGTCTCCAGTTGATTTTCAACAACTTTATTGTTGTTTGGACAACATGAGATATAAAAGCAGGTCCATTGGCTGACCCTATTGAAAGGGGAAGCCCATAATGAGGTATTATTTCTCTTAGCAGAGCTCTAATAACCCTTTGTGCCTTCTCAGTATCAGTGGGAATTGCCTCAACCCATTTTGAGTACGTGCAGACTAAGACAAGTAGGTATTTATAGCCTCAACATGGCTTTGCCTCAGTAGTCAATTTCTATATCTTTGAAAGGAGTCATCCTAGTGAATTGGATTCCTGGGACCTGCCTAGGCCCTGTGCCACATTGTGTTTAGCACAAGTAATGCACCTCATGCTAATTTGGGCACAGAGGGTCAGGAGCCTGGCAATGTAGTAATATCTGGTGAGTCTCATTTCAAGAGTCATCTTTCCCCAATGAGTCAGGTCATCATATTGTTTGACCATGTGATAGGCTAATCCCCTGGGAATGAAAAGTCTCCAGTCTGGTAGTTGCCACCAGCCCTCATTAGTCTGGGTACTCCCCTCGGCCTTTTCCCATTGGTCTTCCTCTGGAGTGTAACTTGGATTTTCTGGTAGGCTTTGTTCTGAAAGTACCTAGAAAGCTTTGTCCAAGTTTTGGGCTGTCCTGGTCTGGGCTGCAGCTTCTCATGCTGTCTGATCCACCAGGCGGTTCCCTTGACTGATTGGGTCCCACTTTGATGTTGTTTGCAGTGCATGACTGCTATTTCCTTTGGATGCAAACAGCTTCAAGTAGCTGGAAAACGTCTTCTTTGTTTTTGGTCTCCTTTCCTCTGGTAGTAAGCAGCCCCCTTTTTAATAAATGGCCCCATGGATATGTATAGTGGCAAAGGCATATTTGGAGTCAGGGTAGATGTTGACTTTTTTCCCCTCCACATACCTGAGTCCCTGAGTTAAGGCACATAATCTGGCCCTTTTTGTTGAGCATCCTTATGGCAGCTCCTCAGTTTTGATGACTTGGTCTTGAGTAGTTATTGCATAACTGGTTCCCTGTTCTGGATGACACTGCTCCCATCTGTGAAGAGTACCAGGTCAGGCGTGGGGAGGGGAACATCAGTGATGTCGGGCCGGCTGGAGAAGATGTCACCCATGGCTTCCTCACAGTTATGGTCAGGTGGGCCACCTCTGCAGGAAGGAATGTGGCCAGACTCAGGGTGCCCACCCCTTCCAACGTCAATCTGTTGGGTCCCACACAGCAGGTCCTGGCAGTGTGCCCTCCTGCCACCAGTGAGTCACTGGCAGCCTTGGCCACTTATCAAGGCCACCACCACTTGGGGGACCTTCATGCAGACGTTCTAACCCAGGGCAAGCCCGTCGGCTTCCTTGACAAGAGCGACCACTGCTGCCAATGCTCAAATGCTGGGGTGTCATCCAGCAGCCACTGGGTCAAGTTGCCCAGATAAGCCAGCCACAGGCCCCCACCAGGGTCCAAGAGCCTAGGTGAGGACCCCAAAGGTCATGTGTTTTTTTTTCCCACAGGTGAAAAGGTTGAATTTCCAGTTCACATCCAGGAGTAACAGAGGTTGCCCTGGCTGAATGGTGCCATCTGCATTCAGTTATTGGGGGTCCTTGGTCTCCCACAAGGGCATCTGGTTTGTGGCTACATGTTGGGCCAAGTGCAGCCTCCTTCCAATGTGTTCTGGGTAAAGCTGGATGGGCTCTGGGTCATGAGGAGAGGAGACAAATGGTGGGCATCCTGGCTGGGCAGGCTCTGCCTCACGAGGAGGGGAGACCAGGCAGGTGAACTAGTGCCCGGGAAGCAGTTGGCACTGAGCGGGGTTTGGCCAGCAGAGTGTTTGGCAGAGGGGCTGGTTCCTCCTCTAGGTCTCCCTGATGAATTGGCTTTGGTGGTCTTCCCCACTTTTGGGGATGAGCTATTAAAACCCTGCACTATCCTTTACTGTTTGCACAGAACTGAACACAAGGAGGGAGAGTCTGTGCTATTTGCAACCATGAATCTGTGTAGGGAAACTGGTCAGGGTAGCCAGGGCTCCCAGTAACCACTTAATAAACTGTGAAGACCTTGTGGAGGTCCAAAGTCCCTTCTGGTGACCAGCCAAACTAGAAATTGAGTCAGTGAATTTCACAGAAAGTTTGAAGTTTTCCTCATGTCAACTTGGCACCATAGTCATCAGAATAACATTTCTTGAAGTTCATGAGCATACAATCTAATACAGTTGGCTTGGACTGACTGGACCCCATTTCTTTATGTACCTCCTCCTAGGTGTCCTCCCATGTCTGGTGTCACAAAACAAACAGAGGAAGGGAGCCCTCAGAGGAGGTCTTTCAGATGCCTGTTTGGCCATGTCCATTATGGAACTTTAAGGTGCATCTTGGTGAAGGTGTACCCGTATAAACCCCAGGCCTTGTTGTCCCTGAGAGGACAAGTCACCATTTTGCCTTATGATGTCACCATGGAACCACAGGTTGGGGCCCACTCAGACTCTGTAGCTACTGCCATGGAGTCACAGACACAGTCACACAGTCACACAGTCACAGCCAATCACACAGAGGTTGTCACATATCCCTCCCAGCCCATGGGTTTTCCCTACCTGACGTCTCACAGTGGAGACTTTGGGAAGTGATCAAGCCGCCCTTCCATCCAACAATGGGCCTGACTGGGCTTTGGTCCTGGGACTTTACCTTATCCAGAGTCCTGATCCCTGAATGTTTAGTCCATCTTTCCGTACAGTCCGGCTGGTTTAGGTCACCTCTGGGTGCTCTGGAACCCCCAGTAAGGAGATCCCATTAAAGTCCTGGGTGGTGCCACCTCATTGGACTTGGTGGGACCTCTGCTATCCATTGGCTTCTGTTACCATGCCAGTGACACAACAGATCTATACAGTTGGCTTCCAATCAGGGAACCAAAATTCTGTGGCAGAAACAGGCTACCATGAGAGTCAAGTGGCACTTGGAGAGTTGGAGAACCAGTTTATTATGCTGTTAGGCTTAGAGGAGTTACAGTCTCCAAATTCTGAGCCCCTCTCACCCCTCCCCCAGCAACAGACTTTTAGGATATTAATAGGATTGGGGTGGGGACTGGCAGATGTGATAAGCAAGCAGGGTTACAGAAGTTAAATGCATACATTAGGCACCTAGGAGAAGGAATGCGGAAGTGGGAGTTCACAGATTTTACATTAAAAAGGCTTACAGAAACAGCTTTGTCTGTAATTTTCCATTTCACCCTATCCACCTAGGTTTGAGGTGAATTTTCTTCTCTTTCCCCCTTACTTTGTATATTCCTTCCTATGGTCAAGTCACCATCAGCTGCGTAAGTTTGTGGGCACTGTTCAGATATTAAAAAGCCATTAGGGTATCTTTCACCTTAAAGAAGTTTCCCATGACAGGATGACCCAGACACAGTCTAGGACACTAGATCTAGGTCCCATCACGTACAAGAAACCTGCAGGAGAACAGTTGACAAGCATTCATGCCCACTCCTGGTGGAGCCTCCCTAGAGTGTTTCATTGGTGACTTGGTTTCATTCTTTCTTTTTTTCTCTCTTTCCTCTTCTCTTCCTTTCTTGAGAACACTTTCTTTTGTGTCTCTTGAAAAAAATCTAGGAGAGGTGTCTGGGAATTGATTCCTGGCCAGGACCACTCCCTAGTGGAGTCAAAAGCCCAGAACATCCCTAGGGGCCTCTCTTTAGCCTACACAAGTGTAAGACTCTCTCTCTCTCTCTCTCCCTCTCTCTCTGTGTGTGTGTGTGTGTATGTGTGTGTGTGTGTGTATATATATATTTACTTTCCCAGAGTCTTTTGAGAGAAACTTAAGGGAGGTATCTGGAAATTGATTCCTGGCTAGACACACTCTCTGGTGGAGCCAGAACACCCCCTAAGTGCCTCTCTAGCCTGCAGGGATGTTAGACTCATTCTCATTTTCTGCTCTCCCAGATCTTGGCTCTCAGCTCTCTGCTCCTCCTCCCTTAGGAGAACAACTAGCCACTCTAGCTGTCTGCTGTCTTTCTGAGGTTACTTCTTTCTCCTGCTCTGTCCACTCCACCTCTTATTTCTGAGGTCAAGCCATTTAAATTAAAGTCACTCTCTCTTTCTCAGAGCCCAGAACTTAGTGCTCAGTCATTTGGCTGATCAGGTCTTAACTCACCTGGCTTGAGGTGTTAAGTCTCCTATTTGAGTGCTATGCAGCTGTGGCATCTCTCCGGGAAGCCAGTCTCCAGGGTGCAGCCCCATGCATGACTTTGTTTATGCTTAAATTGTCCATGCATTTGCACCCTTGGCACCAGTCCAAATCCCCAACATATACACTATGATGCTCCGCTGGCTTCTGTCAGAACATCTTATTTCTTAGGCACAGCACCATGCAGCTAAGCTGCCATCAGAATGGCCCAGAGGGGATGGCAGCAGGAAGGCAAGGGCAGGAGAGACAAAACTGCTAAGGCAGCTCATGGTATGAGTGAAACTCTTCTCGATCTCTCTCCTTTGTCCACCTGCTCAGACATTTTGAGGTGTCTGTTACCCACTCCAACCCTTCACGTGTGCACTGTGACAGCAGCGGAAGGAGAACTTAAGTGCCTTGGCATCAATATGAGCTGCCCAGCAGGGATAAAAGAGGGGGCAAACCTTCTTTTGCCTTTGCAAACAAGAGCTTGTACCTCTGACCTGCTCACTCTTTTTGTCCAACTGGCTGTTTTCCCTGCTGTGTCTGTACAACCCCCACTATCTGGAAATCACCTCCCTTGAGTAGCACTAATAGACACATCTCTGCCTAGGGTCTAGTCCAACAGGCTTGAGTTTCTGCTTCCTTCACCACTGCCTGGCTTGTCCTTTTCCCCAGGTCCAACACCTGTATGAACCAGCCAGGGATATCTCAGGTACCTCCAAAAAGCCTTTTGGCATATGGGGGTCTCAGAGGCTGCCTGGGACTGGAAGAATTTCTTAGTGCAAGATCAACTGCTGGAAGCAGCTGCTGAGTGATTCTGCCTGCTGGAGAGAACTTGAGCTAAGGTTTTGCCCATCACAAATGCCTGTCTAGTCAGGATAAAATAAGCTTTTCCTCTGTTGTCTTGTGTATCTGCGATTTTTTGGTTTTATGTAAATTGTGGCCTTTTGGGGTTAATATCCCCATGACCAAGGTAAAATCCAGGCATAATTTATTTGTCCTGGATGCATGCAATTAGACCAAGCATCCAGAAACAATGTTCATTCAGTGTCTGTGTCTGTCCATATGTCTGGATCTTTTCTTTCTTTGTGTGTGTGGCTGTTTTCATTCTATGATCAGCAATGGGATCTAAAATCTTAGCCCCAACATAGGTCCATTAAACAGGATATTGAATAAATGGTAAAAATAGCTTTAGGCCATTAACAAAAAGGAGAATATGTTCTCAGTTGTAATACTGCTTGGCTTCTGTATATATGTTTTAGATTATGAGGAGAGATGGCTTTTCAAGTTTTATTTGAACTCTTGTGCTATTTTGCAGTCAAAAAGTTCTGTCAAAGGATCAAGGAATGGAAGTGAGGTCTCTTATATGCAAGTCTTCTTATGGTGTGATGCAATAAAAATTCTTTAAAAACTAACCAAACTGATAATTTAGAAAATAGAGGAATCCACAATGTTTCCTGGTTAACATAATTAGACACCAATTTTGCCTTCAGAGACTGTGTAAAAGACATATGAGGTTATTTTTTTCTCTCACCCTACTAACTTTTAAGGTCTTACATAAAGCCAGAATGTAAACAAACCTCTGCTTGAGGTGGCAAAGAATGTAAATCTGCCACTATCTTCTGAGACAGAGGCAACTGCAGAAAGGTAGAAAAAAATAAAAAGAGGCACTTTTAAAATCAACCCTCTCTAGCCAGCATGTTAGCCTCCTTAAAACTGCTACAGAAGACAAATAAAAGACCTTGCATCCTCTTTAAAATTGCTAATAGTTCTTTTGTGTTTGCAGATTTGCCACTAAAAGTACTATTTCATTTGCCTTTTATTAAATGTAATCTGTAAAATTGAGGGTTATAGTGTTGTGGAAAGGCTCTTCTTTCCGCATGTTGCATAAGGCTCTGCCCATTCACCTGTTGTAAAGACCAAGCAGCACTCGGAGTACTTGCAAGTTCGGGTTGTTTATTTTATGCCTGTAGGCTCAGAAGAGTTGTTTGCAAAGTCTGAGGCCTGAACAAAGGCAGGGTGTGGAAATTTATAGCAACGCATTTCCATAATAATCAGTTGGCAGGAACAGGAGTTCGGTGAGAAGAACAACCAGGAAGTGACTGGGGCGAGGTGGAGGGGGGCGGGGCGACGACTAGGCTATCAGCCATGTTGGGAGGCAATATTTCTCTACAATAGATAGAATTAAGAAAAATCTTGAAGAAGTTTTGACATGTAGTTAACTAAATAAGCTTAAAATTCCTCTGACCTATTGTTACATCCGTGATAAAAAGTTTCAGATACTAAGAAGGCCAAAGACATTTGTTTTAATGTGTTTAGCAACCAATACAGGGAAAATGAAGATGAGACAGTGAGACTGGAGAAGATACCAGAAGTGCGACCAGAAGAGACCAGAATTTTGGCCACATTGTAGAGAGACCAAGGCTAATGCCACCTCAGGGCCACCCCAAGAACCCCCAAAAAATAACACCAAGTAAAGGAGCCTGCTTTGGGTGTAGAAACCCAGACTCCTAAAACAGGGAGCATCCTAGTCCTCTAAAGCAGCTGTGCGTGCCAGCTATGCAAACTAAAAGGGCATAGGAGGAATGATTGTTCCCTGTTCTGAAGAGAGCAGGGACCTCCCACCATGAAAATGGCTGTAATTGACTGGACTGGATCCAATGTTTCCATGACTTCCAAAGAAAAGGCTATTCTCATGATAGGGGAGGAATTGCAGGTGACCCTTGACATGACAGGTAAGCTGGTTAATTTCTTGATTAATATTAGAAGCCATTTACTTTGTCTTAGTTTCTCATTCTCATCCTATTTTCTCTAAAGCCTGCTCAGTTGTAGGAATAAATTTGGGTTTTTACTCAGTCTGTTTTTGCCAGTGACCTATACCTTAGAGAAACATAGAATAAGCCAATCAGACTTTAAAAAGGACTACTCTACATAGGGCCAGCAAGAAACACTTACAGGGAAAGGACAAAGATGAGACCCTGGGGTCTCACCTCTTCAAACACCAGTGAGGGGAAAGGCAGAAAGCTTTTCCCCAGCAAGTAAGCAGCCAGTTGTGCATATGTCTATGGCTTGGGGATGGTGGGGGACAAATACAGAAGCCAAGAATGAGTTGCCCATAAGTCCATGGCTTCATGACATGGGCACCAGCCCATGCTGGGGTCTGAGGCAGAGAATGCTTTGCCTCAGAAAGACTTCATAGACAGGAATTGAAGGGGATGCCCTATTTCCCACTTTCTACTGCCTTTTCTTACAGATGGGTAACCAGAAATCTATCACACAAGACTCCCCACTCAGCAGTATTCTACTAAATTGGAAGAAGTTTGACCCTCTGACACTAAAGAAAAGGAGACTCATCTTCTTCTGCAACACGGTTTGGCCTCAGTGTAAGTTAGAGGATGGAGAAAGCTGACCAAAGAATAAGAGTTTAAACTATGATACCATTTTACAATTAGATAATTTCTATCACAGGTTGAAAAAATGAACAAAAATGCCATATGTCCAAGTCTTTATGGCTCTCAGAGACAATTCTGATTCTTGCCATTTTTGCAAGATAGATCCCTCAGTTCAGAGGCTCACTCTTACCCTTGATCCCTCTGTGAAAGATGTTAATATTATCATAGGACAAACTCACTCTAAGAGAGAGAAAGAACTACAGAGGCTGCCATCCACTTTAAAGGTAGTTTCATATGACTCACTCTAATTATCTTATGGAGATCATGGCTATGCCCAATGCCAATCTCAACTAAGACTGTAACTCCAGAGAAGGCAACTGGCTACAAGATCATGTAGCCCTTTGTTCAACAAAAGGCCTAAGACAAAATAAGAATAAATCAACTAACTACAACACGCTGGCCACTATAAGTCAGGGCCCCTTTGAAACTCCCATGATTATTCTTAAATGAGTCAGGCAAGCTCTTACTAAATACATAAACATAGACCTTGTCATCCCTGAAATGAAACTGATACTCAAGGACCAGTTTACTATCCAGTTTTCCCCAGACATCAGGAGAAAGTTACAAAAGCTCGGACCTAAAACTGAGTTAGAGAAACTTCTTAAATTGCCTCTTTGCTCTTTTACAATCATGATAAGGCAGAGAGAAAAAAAAGTCTGGGGATAGAAAAAGAGGAAGACAAAAACAAAAGAATGGGAAACAATCTCAATTGCTGAATGCTTTACAAGTCCAATGGGCCCCTTCAAAGTCATCCCATGAATAAAACCCCAGGAAAATTCCACAACTATGGGAAGCCTGGATACTGGAAATGTGAATGCCCAGAAAAGAAAAAGCCTCAGACACCATGCCCAAATGTAACAACTTTGGCCACTGGGGAAAAGAGGCCTGGTCAGACCCCCATCTCATCATGACCTTGAACTGAAGGGTCCTAATGCTCAGTCCAGCTCCCAAAATCAACATTTCCATTGAGGAGACAAAACCCAGCATGGCTTTGGACATGACTGGTAGGATTATAAATATTTTCATTGATACAGGAGCTGCCTATTCTGTACTAAATTATCTCTCTCTCTTTCTCTCTTTCTCTGTCTTGCTCTGTCTCTGTCTCTCTGTCTCTGTTTCTCTCGCTCGCTCACTGCTCTTTCTCTGTCTCTCTCTGTCTCTGTCTCTCTCTCTGTTTCTGTCTCTCTCTCTCTCTCTCTCAAATCTTTCTGAATAGTAGGGGTAGAAGGACACCTCCACATCTCAATTGAGCCCCACCTGGAAGGGATCTTTTACTGTACTGCTTTCCACCACTGCAGCTATTACGGTGCCAAGAGTTCCTTGCTGGATACATCACTTCTGGAAAGATGAAAGAAAACACAAAAACTTGCCAATTGAGTCCCAGTACTTCTGTGAGCCACTAGAAAATCTCAGACTACTATTTAAAAAGTTACCAGATAAATGATTTCTTATTTAATCATCCATATGATTAATTATCTCAGTTTTATTACTTTCCCAGCCCTTTTTGGGAAAAGAAAACTAACACCCTTGTAAATCAGACAAAATGACTTCATAGCTTTACAAAGGAAAGCCCAATGGCTAAATCAATCTGGCAGAAAATAAGAGATGTTCAGCCTGGCATAACTTGGCTTCTACACTTATTAAGGCCTTTAGTTTATATATTACTCCTACTATTATAATATTTGGCCCATGTCTTTTAACTTGTCAAGCATGTCTCCTCCAGGTTACAGCAGTTCCACTTTAAAATGATGGCTGTCTGGAATTTCAACCTGTCTCTCTGAAGATAGAAGCCTTAGATCTACACCAGTCTCCTCTTGACACAGCTGGTCACAACTATCATCTCCTACTCATCTAGGTCCTAGGAACAACATCTCCTACTTGAAAAATAGAGCAAGAAAGTGAGACCCTGACTATGACTTCACCCTATTTAATCAGCTACAGAAGGGACAGACCATCCATTTTCCTAAAAGATTTTAGAATCTCAAACTCTTTAGTGGGAAAATGACAGAGTAGGCAGGAAGGTAGATATAAGCAGTAAAGGAGAATTTGTCCCAGTCTATTATCAGCTGTCTCTAAATTAAAAAGATAAAGAGAAGGAATTCAAGATGAGAAACTTGCCTGTTAGAAGGCCCATTAACAGATGCCCTCAATCTAGGAGTAAGCTCTGACCCATTACCAGCTATTCTCAAGTTGAAAGTTGTGAGGAAAGCACCACCTATTTGACCATAGGGCCTGCTTCCCAAAATCATATCATGCAGCTTTGGCCCTTTTCAGAAACATCACAAAGAAAAAAAATGGGGAGGAACTTATACCCATGGACCAGCATTTTCTTCTCTTGGGTCAGCCCATTCCACATCTCAGAGGATACTTTCTTTTACTAATTAACTCTTAAATATTTTATATTTTCACAAACTCTGTCTCTTGACAGAATTCTTTCCTTCAGGAGAGAAGGACAGAGGGGAAAATCACCATTTTTATGGTAACAGAATTATAGTTTGGAGTCCTTCAAACTTGAAATCAGTTACATTTCTCAATTTTTTAAGCACTCCTGTTACCATTAATCTTTTTATTTAATCATTCCATCCCCTACTCCCTTGACAAAATTGGTATTTATTATATATCTCTGCACTTAGATCAATTGAATCCCAAATCTCATTTTGACAGTTTGTTTCCTGAAACTCTTTACAATAGCAATTACTCAACAAATTAGAATACTGCAATAAAACACATGGCATGGTAAGTTGGGTGATTTTCAGAGGTTTTACTGTAGAGAAATATTGCCTCCCAACATGGCCAACAGCCTAGTCCAGGATCCCCATCCAGAGTCACTTCCTGGTTCTTCTCTCTGAACCCCTGTTCTGTTAACCCTAGCCTGTGTGCCAGAAACTGATGTTATTATGGAAATGCTATGCTATAAATTTGTTTGTTGAGGACAGGCTCGATCTTCCAAATGTTGCAGAAGGCTCTGCCCAATCACCTGTTAGAAAGACCAAGTAGCACTCGGAGTACTTGGAAGTTCAGGTTATTTTTATGCCAGTGGGCTCAGAGGAGTTGTTACTAAAGTTTGGGCCCTGGACAAAGGCAGGGTGGAGAAATTTGTAGCATAGCATTTCCATAACGATCATCAGTTTTCCACGCGCAGGCCAAGGTTGGTGGGAACAAGGGTTCAGAGGAAGGACCAGGAAGTGACTCTGGGGGGGTCCCAAGCTAGGCCATCGGCCATGTTGGGAGGCAATATTTCTCTACATGTTCAGGGCTCAGACTCTGGAGGCAACTCCTCTGCGCCCACTGGCATGAAATAAACAGCCTGAACTTGCAAGTGCTCCCAGTACTGCTTGGTCTTTCCAACAGGAGAATGGGCAAAACCTTCTGCATCATTTGGTTCCCTAACCAGGAACCCCAACCACACTGGTCCTTTGCAGCCACCGGTTCAAGTGAGAACAGACAGCGGACGTTGGGAGGAGCCAAAGAGGAGAAGGTGCACCCTGCCCATTTTAGGCAGTCTCAGAGGTGGCTGCCTCTAGCCAGCCTTGGTCTGTGATCACCACTGGATTCATAGGAGGCTTGACAAGACAGGTTCCAGACCAGGCGTCAGATATGGTAAGGCCCGGGCCCCTGCTTAGTTAGGCCTACCCAAGTGGGCAGAAGGGGTGCCTGATCACATCCCAGGGGTCACAGGAGTCTCATAATCAGGAAGTCGGCTGGGCAGGAATGTTATAACCTCTGAGTGAATGTGTGAGTGAATGGATAATCATGGAGGCTTGCATCCATTGATCCATTTTGTGGCTCCACAGCCTTGCCTATGGCGTCCAAATGATCCCTAACCTGCAGTTCCATGGTAACATCATAAGGCATAATGGTGATTTGTACTTGTGAGGACAATGGAGCCTGGGGCTTATATGGATACACCTTAGCCAAGATATACCTAAAGTCCCACAAGGGACACAGCCAGGCAGGCACCTGAAAGGTCTCCTTCAGAAGGCACCCCTTCTCTTTGTCTTGTGAACCAGTCATGGGAAACATGGGGTCAGGACACAGCAAATCCATGGTGTTAGACTGCATGTTGAAAAAATTCAGGAAGGGTTTTTCTAGTGACTACAGACTTAAGATGACCCCCAGCAAGCTCTGGACCTTCTGTGAGCTTGAATGACTTGTGTTCCAGGTTGGATGCCTGTCAGAAGAGATACTAGGAGTCCTGATGGTCCATCATGTCTGGCAGGTCGTTACTGAAACTCCAGAACACCAGGACCAGTTCCCATATATAGATTCTTGGTTGGAAGTCACCCAGATCTTCCCCCATGGGTGCAGTTCCACTGCAATAGTCAGAGACAGGCCAAGATCTTCGTGGCACAAACCTGACTGGGTTGGAAACCTCAACTGAACAAGGGCACTCTCCCAGTTTTTCTGAGTGACCCTGAAGAGGAGCTATGTCTACCTCCACCAAACATCTCATCAAGACCCACGGCCCCAGGAATCCCAAAAGTTGACATTCCCCCTCCATCAGATCCACCAAACCCCTGACCCTGAGTCCAGCCCTGGACAAATGGGACCCCCTGTCTCCAGGGCTGATGGCAAGGCTCTGACCATGTCCAGCGGCCCTCCAGATGCCAGCAGGAGAGTCCAGGGAGCTAGAGAGAAGGGACCAAGACAGCACCATACAACCCAGCGGAATCATGATGTATTATCAAGCCTTCTCTGATCTAGTGAATTGAAAACACAACAGTCCATCATACTCTGAAAAACTGCAGGCGATGATCAACTTACTAGAGTCACTCTTTCAGACCCATCGACCCATCTGGGAGGATTGCTAGCAATTGCTGTGGACTCTCTTTAATACTGAGGAGAGACAGAGAATCCTAAGAGGGGGTCCTGCCAATGGCTAGAGGAAAATGCCCTGGCAGGAGTCGCTGATCCCAGAACCCGGGCCCTGGCTGCCACCCCTGATGAGTGTCCAGCCTGGGTTTTCATGACCGAAGATGATCAAGCCCAAATTCAGCAATACCAAGAAGGACTACTCCAAGGCATTTGGTCTAGAGCCAAGAAACTGATGAACATGTCTAAAGGCTCTACAGTCACTCAACAACCAGAGGAGGCCCCTGGGGATTACTATGATAGACTCTGTGAGGCTTATTGGGTTTATACTTCCTTTGACTCCAAAGCAGCTGAAGGCCAACAAATGGTCAATACATCCTTTGTGGCCCAATCAGCCCAGGACATATATAGAAAATTACAAAAGCTTGAAGACTTCACCAGGCATGAACATTACCCAGCTTCTGGTCTACATGAACTGGGACATAATAGCAGACAGCAAGGCCAATCAGAAGATGAAAAAGAAGGTCAGCCTCCTTGCTGCTGCCCTGAAGGACCAGGGGAACCAAAATCCAAAAAAAGACCCAAGGAGGTGGGGCCTGCTTAGCAGTTGATCAATGTGATTACTGCAAGTAGACAGGACACTGGAAGAATGAGTGTCCCAACACAGGAAGGCCTCTAATGGTTAGTAAGTACCAACAGGAACCCAAGGGAAGGGATCTCATTGGCTTGGCCAGATTGAGAAAGCCCAGGCTCTTTCTTCTCAGCCCCCATGAGCCCATGGTCAAAATAAAAGTGGGGAGGGGGCAACCTATCACTTTCATGGTCGACATTGGGGAGAAACATTCTGTAGTAACCACCCTGGCACGGCCACTCAGTGGATGGACTGCCACTATCCTTGGAGCAACTGGGGACAGTGCCATGCAAAGACAGTTCTGTAGGACCCATCTCTGCAAGTTGAGAAGGTAGATGATAAGACACGAGTTCCTGTACAAGCCTGAGTGCCCCATCCCCCTTCAGTGGTGAGACATTCTCTCCAAACTGGGCATGCAGATTACATTCAGACCACGCGGCTGCATTACCCTCCAAATGAGACACCACCCAGAGTCCCTGGTCCAGGGATTTCTCACAATGACAGTTATCATGCCACAGGAAGAAGAATGGAGACTGTTCTGTACTCTGGAGCTGGAGGAAAACTCAGAAAATCCAATTGAATTTGGAACCACGTACCCACTGGTATGGACAGAAGACAACCCACCTGGGTTGGCCCACAACCAGGCTCCAATCATTGTTGAGCTTATACCAGAGACATGCCCACAGAGACAACAACAGTATCCAATCCCCCGGGAGCTGCAACTCGGCCTCCAGGAGCATCTAATTAAACCTAAAGAGGCAGGTATCCTAATTGAATGTCAGTCAGCTTGGAACACTCCTCTGCTGCCAGTAAAAATACACGGGGGAGGGTACCAGCAGGTCCAGGATCTCCAGGCAATCAACAAAGTAACTGTCTCCTTGCACCCTGTGGTTCCAAACCCCTACACCCTCCTCAAACAAGTCCCCCAATCTGCCCAATTGTTCACCTGTTTAGACCTCAAATATACCTTCTTCTGCCTGTGACTCGCACTCTGGAGTCCTTTGAATGGACTGATCTAACCACGGGGCACCAAACACAGTTAACATTGCACTCCTGACCCAAGGGTTCAAGAACTCGCCCACCTTGTTCAGGGAGGCCTTGATGGCAGATCTCATCAGTTACCTCCAAGAAGAGGTCAGATATACTCTGATCCAGTATGTAGATGACCTCCTTCTGGCCAGAACCACCAGAAATGAATGTCTGGTGGGAACGTGAGCCCTACTGAAAGTGCTATTGGAGTCCGGCTACCATGTGTCCTGGAAGAAGGCACAAATCTGTAGAGAGCAAGTCCGATAGCTCGGATTCATCCTGTCACAGGGACATCATGCCCTGGGGTCTGAGAGGAAGAAGATCTTACTCTTCCCCAACCTCGGACAAAGAGGGCCTTAAGAGAATTCCTTGGAGCAGCAGGATTCTGCAGAATCTAGATACCTGGGTTTTCAGCAAATTCAAGGTCCCTCTATGATGCCTTAGCAGTTCCAGAATGTGACCCCCTCAACCGGATGGGAGAATTAGAGGCTGCTTTCTAGAGTATCAAGTCCTCACTAGGACGGCCACCCACTCTGGGACATTGAGAAGCCCTTCAACTTGTTTGTGCATGAAAAAGACAAAATAGCACTGGGAGTTCTCACACAAACAGATGGACCGTGGCAGAGGCCAGTGGAATACCTGTCAAAGAAACTTGATCCAGTCGTAACTGGCTAGCCCCCTTGTCTGCAGGCACTGGCGGCCATAACACTCCTCATTAAGGAAGTGGACAAACTTACTCTGGGACAGGACCTGAATGTTAAATTGCCTCATGCTGTCATGTCCCTCATGAATATGCAAGGACACTGGCTTCTCTCCAACTCTAGGCTACCCCAGTACCAAGGGCTACGTTGTGAGAACCCCTGAATCACTCTGGAAATGGTGCAGACCCTAAACCCAGCCATTTTCCTCCCCACCAAGGAAGGGGAACCACATCATGACTGCTCTTTGCGAGTCACTCCAACCTCCAGGACCAGACCATACAAAACCCAGAGCTCACCTTGTTCAGTGACGAGAGCAGTTACATGGAGGGTGGGGTATGCAGGGCTGGGGATGTGGTAACAACTGTCAATGAAGTTCTAGAAGCAAAGGTCTTACCAGCTGGATAGTCAGTACAGAGGGCAGAACTCCAGGTCTCATTCAGGCCCTGAGCCTATGAAGAGAAAAATGACCAAACATCTACACAGATTCCTGCTATGCCTTTGCCACTGTGCACATACACAGGACCATCTATAAAGAAAGGGGACTCCTTACAGCAGCAGTAAGAACCATCATAAGCAAGGGCAATATCTTAAGACTCCTGGAGGTAACCTGGCTCCCAAAGGAGATAGCTGTCCTACACTGCAGGGGGCATCAAACTAGAGACGACCTGATCGCCCACAGCAACCATCTAGCCGATGAAGTGGCCAAGCAGGCCACTTGCAAGGAAGCTTCCAGAGCAGCCCCGGCTTCCATCTTTGCTCCAGTGAAAGAAATTGGACCTCCAAGGTACTCTACCAGAGAGGTCAAATGGGCAAAAGGAGAAGGGGCAACCCAAACTGCTCAGGGTTGGTGGAAGCTCCCAGATGAATGAATAATAATCCCTCTGTGTTGGGTCCCCGCATAGTCTCTGAGTACCACCAGCTGACACACCTGGGGAAGACCTCCCTCGACACCCTTCTGAAGAAACAATACTGTATCAACCACCTACCGGCTCTCTGTCAGACAGTCGGGGGGCGATGTGTGACCTGCGCAAAGAACAATGCACACATTGCACTCCAACATCTACTGGGGGTCCAACGTACTGGGAGTGCCCCCTTCGAAGAACTGGAGGTGGACTTTACTGAAGTTCTACCCAGGCGAGGATATAAATACATCTTAGTCCTAGTCTGCACCTACTCGGGGTGAGTCGAAGCATATCTAATCAGACCTGGAAGGAGTTGTGAAGTGGCCAAGATCCTCCTGCGAGAAATAACCCCACAGTTTAGACTGCCACTCAGCATTCACAGAGACAACGAACCAGCCTTTATAGCAGAAGTCATTCAAACCTTAACAAAGACTCTCGTCATTACTTGGAAGCTTCACACCACTTACAGGTCCAGGAGCGGTGAAAGTAGAGTACATGAACCGCACCCTAAAAGAGACATTAGCCAAGGTCAGTCAAGAAATGGGCCTACCTTGGTGCACTCAGGGAAAGGTAGGGTTCTCCCCTTTTGAGCTGAACCCCCCATGATTGGGGAGTGCACAGAGAAACCTTCAATAGCTAAGTGACAAGAGCATAGCAGAGGAACTCCAGGCCCTAGGAATGGTCCTCTCCAAGTTACAATGTTATACTAAGGAGAGGGTCCCCATCTCACTAAGTGACCCTGTCCATCCTTTTCAGAAAGGTGACCTAGTCTGTGTCAAGGACTAAAAAAAGAAACCTCTTAGGTTGCATTGGGGAGGGCCTCACACAGTAATTTTAACAACCCCCACTGCCCTTAAGATTTCAGGAATCATCCAGTGGATCCATCACTCGGGAGTAAAATAGGTCCACTCAGAGGAAAACCTGGAGTCTTGGAGAGCTCAGCAGGACCTGGCAGACCTGCTCAAGATCTGACGTTATTGCAGACTGTCTCAGGGGACCTCTGGACAATCACGCCATCATTGATGGACCCCTGCACACCATGGTTCTTGGCCTCAGTGGGACTCACTGTCCTAATTCTGGGACTCAGACTTTCAGCAGCAGCCCCGATAGACTGGACTACTGACCAGAGACTCTCACTTGCCCTTGCATATTGGGGCCTATTAGGAAGCCTCTTTACCCTCAATTGCTTGTCCTCCTCCTCACCCCAGCTCTACCCTCCTCTGAACAAAAGTGTCCCTGTCTGATGGGCAAAACCTTCACTGCCCATACCTATATGCCCGCCAAATATTATAGGCGAGGGAGCCCTCCTGTATGCCTTCACTCTGGGAAAAAAATATTGGTGGGGAACAATTACTTCCAGTGAGTGCCAGAATAAAGGACAAAAGGACCCACCAGGTGCTGGACTTACATAACCCACACAGGGATGTCAGATGGAGGAGGAGTCCAAGGTAGAGCTCTGGCCCAACAGGTAGAAAAAGCTAAAGAATTGTTGCTAAAAGCTAAGTAAAAGAGGGTACCAAAGTATTGACCTAGCTGGCATCCAACTACTCACCCAGAGCCTGTCCCCTATCCACCAGACAGAACATGTCCTCAAGGAGGCATCTCATAAATAGCACTGGTGCCCAACCTGAGTCCGCGTGTTGGTTATGCCTGCCGCTTGCTATGAGGACTTACACTGGCACACCTGTACTGGCAGAATGGACCTTTAACCAGTCCAGTGACACCTCTCCTAACTCAACAGAGCTCAAAGGGCCATTAGCCTTCAATGTCCTTGTTGGACCTATGAGAGAGAACATCATCTGCTTTATCAGCACCCCTGATGAGGAAGAGTTTATATTTTACGGGGCTGTAACACCTGACTTGTGAGCCCAATACATCTCAGTGGGCAACAACTTGACTTGCTGTAACCCTCTTGGACTCTTTTTCCTCTGTGGTACCATAGCATACCAGTGCCTACAGACCAATTAGACGGGTACATATTTACTAATTTTCCTGATCCCTGATACCTCAGTTCACACTGATCAAGAAATAGAACAGACTCTCGCTCCTCCCTTACACTCAAGGAGGAAGTGAACACCCCTTGTCCCCTTTCTAGTAGGAGCTGGAGTCCTAGCTGGGATTGGCACTGGGGCAGGGGCGCTTCGTTCCTCATTCAAGTTTTCTTACAAACTGTCCTGGGAACTGAATGAGGACATGGAGAGAGTGGCAGAATCCTTTCTCTCTCTCCAGAGTCAGAATGACTCGTTAGCAGTGGTCACCCTCCAGGTCACCCTCCAGAATGGGTGTGCTCTAGACCTCCTCACTGCAAAGAAGGGGGGTGCCTGCCTCCTCCTAGGTGAGGAATGTTGCTATTACATAAATCAGTCTGGGACTGTTACCACCAAGGTCAAGGAACTAAGGGACAGAATAAAACAAAGAAAACGGGAACTAGAGGGCTCCTGGCCCTGGAATCTCAGCCAGTGGTCACCGTGGCTCTTACCATTAGCTGGCCCACTGGTCACTATTGTTATTTTGGCTACTATCTGCCCTTGCTTGATTAACTCCTTGATGAAATTTTTAGGAACCACTGTACCCAAAAGGCCATGGCCAGAATGTTGGCCCTATGAGGCCATCGGCCACTAGAGAATAATTATGTCCTATAGACGAGCATGTCCCCTCGTTAGGGCATCAAAGGGGGGGAATGTAGAGAAATATTGTCCCCCTACATGACCGATAGCCTAGTCTGGGACACCCCTCAGAGTCACTTTCTGGTTCTTCTTCTCCCTGAACTCCTGTTCTCACCAACCCTAGCCTGCATGCAGGAAATTGCTGTTATTATGGAAATGCTGTGCTATGAATTTCCCCACCTGCCTTTGTTCAGGGCTCAGACTTTGGAGGCAACTCCTCTGGGCCTGCCAGTGTGAAATAAACAACCTAAACTTGCAAGTACTCCGAGTGGTGATAGGAGAATGGGTAAAACCTTCTGCAACATCACAATGAGACCATTCAAAAAAGTTGTGGATAGATATAGAGAGAAAAATAAACAAAAATAAGTAGCATAGCCATCCCCAAACCAGAATAAGCAGGTTGTCATTTCTCTTTCTGTGTTTAAAAACAAGAAGGGAGATAAGGAAGAATCAGAAACGAGACAATGAGAGTTTTGCATTGAAGGTTTCCTGATAGAAGCTGACGTTTAGTTGAGGAATGTAGCCAGGCCACTGAGGTTTTCCAGGGAGGAAATCTAAACAATAAACCAAGCTTGTCTAACCTACAGTCCTAGGGCCACCTGCAGCTCAGGATGGCTTTGAATGCAACCCAACACAAATTCATAACCTTTCTTAAAACATTACAATAATTCTGCATGAACCTTTTTTACAGCTCATCAACTATCATTAGTTTTAGTGTATTTTATGCATGGCTGAAGACAATTCTTCAAATGTAGCACAGGTAAGCCACAAGATTGTAAACCCCTGCAATAAACCTTTCTGCTCTTGCTTCCCATTGGCTGAAACAGAAACTAGAGAATAAAGAAGCCCAGTAATTGAAGTTAGACCCTCAGGCCATACAAAAGGATAAGGAGAAATGAAAAGTGATTTGAAGAGATTCACAGAAGATAAACAATACACCGGATTTCAAAATTACTATACAAGACTCCACCTATTTCTTTTTTACAGAGAAGAAGCTCATGTGTTTTTATTATTTTCTGTTTCACCATTGTATATACTAAGTGTTATTGGTGGTTGGAGCAAACACCTTGCTTTAATTTTTACTTAGGTTATGAGTGTACAAAAAGTCACATGCAGAGAAATGGAAAAGCCAAAGTAGCATCATATATTCTTAAATGCTGACTGAATATGACTTTCAGTTGTCTCCTTTGAAGACAGAATAAATTCTTTGAGAGTGATAGTGATAATCTTTTCACTTTATATTTATTTTACTATCAATAACAACATTGATATATTAATCTAGGTTTATGAGGAGTTTCTGAGATTGGGCTTCTAATTTAAACTAACAATTCTTATTGTTAGTTCTTAATATATGAAAAATTAAATAACCTCCAACAAGATAAAAATATATTTAGTAAGCAGTTTTGGGAGAAATACAAGGTAATTTGAAAAAACAAAAACACTCTGTAGTAACCATGCAATAAAATTCATGTGCAGAAACATATTTGTTAAATATTTAAATAAATGTATAGAACACATAGAAAATGATTATTATATCTGTGTACAGATAATAGGTGTATATATAAATGTACATACAGTGTCAGAAAATTAATTTCCTAAATTCATGCTAGTAAAAGTGCTGCATACTTCATTGCTGAATATCACTACAGTCACCTTCAAAGTACTTCCATTGGGAAGCTATGTACCAACACCAGTGCCTAATCTACCCTTTGAAGCAATTTTGGACTTCTTTTTCTGGAAGGGCCATTAGAGCTCTCATCATACCCAAAATCTAAAAATTATGTGAGCAAACTTGCCACTGTGTACTTACATTGGCACCACTGTACAAACAACTTGCCAAGGTTATGACATCTAACCAAATTGTTTGTATAGTGCTGCTAACTTAAGCACATGGGTGCAAATTCACAAACTTAATTGTTAGATGTTTGGGTACCATGACAGCTCTGATGGCCATTCCACAAAAAGAGTTCCAAAATTGTTTTGGAGGCTAGACTATAGTAGTATTGGCATCAGTGCATAGCTTCCCAAGGGGAGTACTTTGAAGGTGACCATAGTGATAATCAGCAATGAGGTATGTAGCACTTTTTCTAGAATGACTTCGCAAAATGAATTGTCTGATCTCATATATTCTATAAAAATTAAAAACAAAAAACTAGCTGTATAATAGTTAACTAAAAATATAATTGGCATATATATATATATATATATATATATATATATATATATATATATAATATAAAACTTTGTTAAGATGATATATTTAAATGTATCTAACATAAACTTTTTTTAAAAAATGAAAAAATTTTAGCATATGTAGGAATGCAAATTTTAAACTAATTTGTGACAACTGCCTTTTTGCTTATTGAGACAAATGAATAGAGTGTATACTTACGAATTTCCTGACATCAACAGTTTGTTTTTGTAATAATCCCTCACTGTTGGTGAGTTACTGAAAGTTGACAATTTCTATACTGTTAGTGGCAAAGTAAATTGTTACTTTATCCCTTTCATCAAGCAGTGTGTCAAAATTGCTTAAAAATCACAAAAGTGCTCATTTTTTCTCTTACTAGTTAAATAAGCAAGAAATTATTTTAGCAAAATAATTTATGAGAGAAAATATTTATAATTCATCATTCTTTAGTAGAAAAATATTGGAAATAATCTAAATGCTGGACAAAAAAAATTATGCTTGTTACTATAAGGCATCACTAGCTTTTTAAGTCATTTTTATTCCAAATACAAAGATTATATATGCAACATAGAATATGCTATGATATAATAACAGCAAAAATTGTGCTTTGAGTTTAATGAAAACAAAAACATTCAGAAGTGACTGAAAAGAATGGTCATATTTTTTTTATTATTTGAAATACTTTGCAAGGAGAAAATGTTCTTTGTTGTCTTTTCCATTCTAGTTCTCTGTTCTGACAATCCATGGTATTTGACAGGAACAGAATGAAAAGGAAATTGCACAAAAAATACTATATTATGGAAAGAGAAAAAACATTGTCCATTGAAGTTACATAGATAAATGTACCACATTTCTGTACTACCGTCCATCTTTTTGATATTTATGTTAATGTTCTATATACAGACTCTTTTATAAATACTACCTTCCAAAATGTAGCCATATTCTCCATGTACTTATCAGCTTCATGTAGAAAAATGATCTGTCAACAATAAAGATTGCAGACTAAATACAGGAGAAATAAATCAATTTTAGTTATATTTTCTAAAGCAGCAGGTACAATCTTTTATAAATTACTATGACCCTAGATAATAAACCATGTAATGAAAGAAACCACTAACAATTTGTGCCAGAAAGTACTTTTTAAACTATAAATTTGTATAAATTCAGTATTTTTATTTGACGGCCAATAAAAGTCCAATTTTTTCACTTACATGTTGTTTCTTCACTGTTGATTGTCTGTTTCTGAGGTGTCATGCCAATTAAGGGTCTATGTATTTTGGAGGTTATCCTTTTATTTGTTTATTTTTTCTGAAACTTGACATATGTTGTGATAGACATGTGCTACTCTCTTCAATCAACATTATTTTGAACTTCAGTGGTCATATTAGTGAAAAGTACACTTTATCTTCATTAATAATTTTAGATATTCATTAAAATAATTTTTACATAACTGATGACATGCAGACATTCCTGACATCTACAAGAGAACCTTGATTTACTTTATTTCCCTTTAAGTTTAAAACCAGTCTCACCTTTGGTCCCATAATGCCACTATTTAAACAGATTTTTTAATATTTTTATTTTATTGACCCTATATTTCAGGATACTCAATACTATTATCATAAAAGAAAATGTCAGAATAATTTAATTACTAATTATAACTATATAATATGATAACTTCTGTCCATATCTTTAACATTTCAATCAATTCAGAGTCTTATGAAGTACTCATGGTTAAAAGCCTTACCAGCCTTACTAGGAAAAGAATTTTATATTTTACTTCATTTTTTCAAATGGACAATTAGTACATTCCATATGTTCCTAAATATCTATCACCAGACCTGATGCATTTTCTAACATGCCCCATTGAAGAGAAAGTTATTTATGTTAGGTCTTCTCTTTATACAAATACCTCAAGTAGAAAGCATATCAAGTTATGATTAGTCCTTATTACTTTGCTATATATTCATTTGTAATATACAAGGGCTGTCTGGAAAAACTCCTGACATAAATGTCTCTATTTGTCATATTACATGGCTACTTTCTGGACAGCTCTGGTACATTTGCATTTTTTTCTGAAGAGCGAACTGTAAACAGAGCAGTAAGAAATGAACAATAATTATACTTCAAATATATAAAATACTTTACAATTTTAAAGCACTTTAACAAATCTCGTCATTAGAAATTTATATCATATATTTAAGTCCATTAAAAAAATAAGTTGTATAGTAGGCTCTCAGTTAACTGGCACCCATGGGGATTGGTACGTGCCAGATAAATGTAAGTAGACTCTTTGTTAACCAGAACTCAAGCAGCCAGCACTTTCAAACAATTAGCAGAATCTTGGACAACCAGCAAATATTTGCTGGTTGCTCAAAAGTCTCAGTTGCTTGAGATCAGATTAATGAAGAGTGTACTGTGTTTGCCTAATAAAACATATTACTAATGACAAGCAGAGTTATACCTGTAATACTACTTTCTTGTTTCAAAACGTGTAATATTTCTTAGATACATCACCTACTGGAGATGCTGGAACACAGAAAATGGTGACATAGTTATTCATAGAAACCACAGCTTCAATAAAACAACTATGTTTAAAAGCGTTATTTGTGATTTGTTTCAGTTAGTATGAGAACAATTAGTTAATATGAGAACAATTGCTTGAGTTTAAGGTAAGTACTTTCCTCAGAGAAACTTTTGTTGATTACTCTCAGACTCAAGTTCAATGATATATCACCCCATCCCTTATTCATGCTTATAATTCCCTACATTTGCCTCATTCCAATTATTCTTCTTAAAATTCTATATTTGCATAGGTATTTGATTAAAGTTTTACTAGCCAGTGAGATTTTGTAATCACTGTTTCATTCACTATTTTATTCCTGGCACATGGCATATTTTTATGCTTGTTAGGTGAACATCAAAATTTATGATGAATGACTCAGGTCCCATAATTACAGTATTGCCCCATTTCCAATGATCAGTAAGATGATGTCAACACTGAGACTCTCTAGGGTTAAGCCTTTCTAGTGCTGTGAGACAAAATTGTTTGTCATCAGTACATATTACCTAAAGGAGAATTGTAGATAGATTTAAAAAAAAAAAGGTTCTATTAAAAATAACCTGACAAATTGAATTGATTATAAATTTCTAACTGGACAGAGCATGGTGTGTAGTCATGCCCCAGGCCTATAACTTCTTTAGTCAAAGGGTTTAAGCCAGTTTTGTACATTGCTCTTGTAAATTTAGGTTAACACACCTTTGAAATAACAGAAGTAATATGCCTTGCAGTATTAATTATCAAGAGAGGACATATCTTGTTAACTATCCTGCATTCTAAAGTCCCAGCCTAGCTTTCTCCAATATTCTTTATATGTCCTCCTTAATTTCAAATGCATAAAAGAGACTTCAAAACTATTATTCTCTGGAGCATTGGAGATCTTGCTCCTTGGCATATGTTGTCAGTTTGGTTAAAATATACTACTATAAAAATTCTCCCCCCAAAATTTTTACATTAAATGAATGAATCAATGAGCAGTATATAAATATTATGAGACTGCTATTATCCTCTATTTTTTTATTTCTACCAATACAAATATACTGTAATTGTTATCATAGACTCACTCAAAGTATCACTTGCTTGCATGCATCCCAGCCAAAAAATGACATGAGAAGAGCTTGCTGCAAAGAAAGGAAAGGTTTACTTAAGAAGTTGGCACTATTCCCAGAGAAACAAGTGAGCTAGTTCTCTCCAAAACCTGACTCTCTGATGGCCTCTAGTAGTTGTGTTATGTAGAGGAAAAGTCATAATCATGGTTACTGTGGTAGTTGGGGTCTTACTGATTGGTCAAGGCTGAAGCAGGGAGCAACTGATACTGGCTTCAGGTTCTGGTGTCAGTCAAGGCATTGTTGGGTCCAGTTTCCAGTGAGTGTAGCCTGTGGGGGTGTTGTATTTTCAGGAGTCAGGAGCTGAAAGGCACTCAAGCCAAGGTGTTATCTTCATTAGATTAAAACCTTAATCTAAGTTTAAGGATTTTTATTGTATTTTTATAGGCCAAGTTTTATAGGCCTAGTGTCACATCTCTCTAACATTTCTGACACTTTCTTCACCTTTTAATGACTCATGATTACATTGCACTAATTCTAATCATCTAAGATAACATCCCATCTTAATGTCCTTCACTTGAATCACAACTACATAACCTCTTTTTGCCATATAAGGTAAAATACTCACAGTTCCAGGAATGAGAATTGGCCACCTCTGAGGAGGCATAATTCTGCTCTCCATTTAACTCATCACGCATTAGCTTTGTCAGGGTTACTCTGCCAGGAATTAGATGTCTGAGGGATTTTTTTTTTTTTCTTACAAAGGCAACCAAATCTGGAACACATATTTTGATATTAGAATTAACTAAGTTTTTGTTGAAATTTCAACTACCTGTACCCTAATCCTGGCTTATTGAATCAACTTCTGAAGGTTATATCTCAAAGGATGCAAAATTTAGGTTCACTAAGTCTCACTACTGAAAGTTCTATAAATCAAATCTATTATCTTCCATGTGTTTGCTGACATCCTTATTTAACTTTTTTCTACAGGTAACTCTCAATCATTGCCTTCACCAAGTGAAACAGGTGGACTGGAGGGGAGGCGATGGGGAATGAAGGAAAAACACACAGACACAGACAGACAGAAAAGCTGGGACAGGGTGGTTCTCTGTGCTCTGATGGAGACACAGAGACCCCATCTGGCATCAGCACGTTTATTTTATAGGGTGGGCAAAACAAGTGAGATCATAGGGGTAAACCAGCAGAACGAGACTGAAAAGTACATCTTAACTGGGACAAATGGTTACAGACACCTGCATTTAATCAATATTTTGGTACATGTTGCTAAGGCATTACTGATTATATTATTATTATTCTCTTCAAGGCAGGCAGGCCACAAGTTATGTCTCGAATCATTTCCAGAGACCAAACAACCTTGCTCCCAATGTCCTATTTTTCCACCCAAGCCAGAAACCACATCCTGAGTGTTGTCCTTGTGCACCCAGCTCTGGGCTGCCTTGCAAAGCCCTTGAACTGTGGACTCCAAGCATACAGGTAGCCTTGCTAAAATCTGTTTTCTCAATGGACCTGGCTTCTGGCTCATGCGCTCCCTACATCCCTCCCTTTTTTATTTTTTAAGATGAGATAATGTGTGTTTAATTGGTGGGCTTGGACTCGGGACTGGAGAACTTGGCAGCCAACCAAGAAGAGAACCAGAAGCCAAAAATAAGTCCCAAGAAGGGCTAAGGGGCTCCAGCCTCAGGGACTGAGAAAAGGCCCAGAATCAGGTCACCGCGTAGCTTCTATTGGTGAGTTTACAAGGCATGTAAGGCGTGTATGGGGAAATAAAAACCTTCTTCTTTCCATGATCTGAGATTATCACACCTTAGGGTTGTTCCTGAAAGTCCCCATTGTGTTCCAGCACCTATTATGTCTTTACACATACATATGTATCCCCAAGGCAAGGTGTCATTGCTATTATATAAACATACATTAAGCAGGGAATGGTTGAGCTCATCCCATCAAATCTCAGGCTAAACTGTAGTGGGAAACAAGTCAGCCAGGGGGCAAGGGATTAACCTCAGAGAGGGTAAGGGGCTGTGCCTCACTTCTGTACAGCCCAAGCTCTCTCCTGTTGGTCCCTATGTGACTGTGCCTGTCTTAGGTTGTTCCTCCCTTGAGGATCTTACCCATCATTGACTAACCAGCCATCATCCGGGACCACACAGGGTGATGTGAGGTATTATTCTATGCCCCTGGGCCTCCACGCTTAGCTCCTGCCTTAGGAAGTCATGGGGAATCCATGGGGGGACAGACAGTTTGGCAGTTGTAATACAACAGTGTGCAAGTGAAACATCAATGCACATTGGCCATTGTGACTCAGTGTCTCCAGCTGGCTGTAGATTTAAGAATAGAGGTCTCTGAGAGTTTAAGCCAGCATAATTAAAATTTTTCCAATCAGGCATAATATGTCCATCAGAATGTCCTCCCATAAGGGAGGTGTCATTAGTAAAAACAGGGACTGAACCATCTTCCCATCTTGCTCTATGAGCAACAGGAGGATTAGGCACATATGTCCAACAAGTGTCCCCCTGTACTCTCATAACCTGGGTGCTCACAATAGCGAGCATGGCCAAGAACAGAGTCTCAGGAGAAACAGTCATCTCTCTCTTTTGTACAAGAGTGAAGCCCTCCTGGGTCACCTTGAGCTGACCCCAATTTGGAATTTGGCTCTTTTTAGTGGTCACTGTAGGGGGTCATCGTGCCCTTTAGAAGGATTTATTTTCTGGGTTTGCATGGTTGGTTTCAGCAGCTCACCCTTCGGAATGGTCATCGGCTCCCTGAGTCTCATCTTCTGCAGGGGTGGAATGAGCTCCTCGGGATTCCTGATGTTTTACAAGCTGTTCAGGAATCCACGTGGGCTGTAAATCTCCTTCTGGAAAGACACACACAAATCCTCTTCCCACATTAGTACTGGATCTGGCCCACGCCACTGTCCGGTAGCCAAATCTTTCCATATTACTTTGCCTCTCTGCAAAGAGGGTGTCTTTGAAAATGCCTATCTGCAGGGGCGACTCCCTGTTCACCACAGTTTAAAAACTTTAAAATAAAAAGAATTGAATTTTTAATGTTTTATGAGCCCTTTCAACAATAGCTTGTCCTTGTGGATGATAAGGAATGCCAGTCTTAAGCTGAATGTCCATTTGAAGTATTTGTAGACATCATACACCAGGGCAAATAAAATTCACTTCCCCCAAGCCTTCTACAACTTACTCCATACTCTCAAGTTAAGCTTTTACTATCTCCTTGTGTGTTCTGGCACAACCATTTTTACTTTAGTACAAAACTACTTTCTTGTTCCCTTTGCTAAAAAACTTACCACCAATCAGCCAAATAAAGTTCACTTCCCTCAAGCCTTCTACAATTTACTTTAGTGCCCCTTAGTTTGTCCATTTTTGACTCATTTAGAAATGGCCATCTTTATGACAAACTATTTTCTTTCAATTCCTTCAAAAATGTATTTCCTTACCTTATACCTTGTTAAAACACACATTTTTCATGTTAATTAACATTGTAACCATCTATGATCCTCAGAACCTTAATTTACTGATAACCAAAAAAGGCAAACATTCGCATTTTTATTGGCAAATCTACAAACACAAAAGAACTCTTAGCAATTTTAAAGAGGACGCACAACACAGTTCCAAAGAGACCAAAACACTGACTTGAGAGGCTTGATTTTAAAAGTGCCTCTTTTTTTTTTTCCTTCTAATTGTCTCCACCTCAGAAGATAGTGGCCACTGTCTCAGGCAGAGCTTTGTTTACATTTCAACTTTTTGCAAGAGTTGAAGTTACTAGATTGAGAAAACCTGGTAAGACTTTTACCTTTTTTACTCAATATATGATGACACATTTGGCTTCTAATTATGAGAGAACCAGGAGATAAGTGGATTTCCCTGTTGATTTTTTCCTAACCCTTTATTGGGATTAAATCCCTGTTGAAATATTTGATGAGTAATGATATTATTAGGACTTTGAAAGATGGCTCCCATTTGAGACAATATATTACGGCCTCACAGATTAACAGGCAAACCAGGTAGTACATATGGAGTAAAAGTTCCTGTTTGACCATCCTCATCTTCCCAAGTTAAAAGCTGAGCACTCTGCAAGGGAGCTGTCACTTCTCCTACTCCCTGCAACTCTGTGTGAGACTAAGAGGCCAAGCCTGACGCCAGTGTCTATGCATAATGACTGACATATCTGCGCCAGTATCTAAAAGCCCCCAAAAGGATTTACCATTTATTTTTATTTTTAATTCAGGCCTCTCTTTGCTGATTATATGAGACCAATAAATTTGGTTTGAAGATTTAAATTTATTTGTCCCCCGAGGGGAAGTAGTTAACACCTTGCCCGACTGAACATTAGGAAGTAATAAAAGCTGTGCAATATGGTCCGAGGATAGAACTTGTAAAATAGTCTGGTTAGTCTGTACCATAACTTTAATTTCTCCCATATAATCAGCATTTATAATTTCTGAATGGACTTCTAGTCCTTTTATGATCATATTGTTTTTTCCCAAAATTAAGCCCACTGTACCTGGGGGAAGTGGTCCATAAACTCCTGTAGGAATGGCTTGAGGACCAAATTCTGATATTAATACAAATTTGGAGGTGGAACAGAGGTCCAGTCCTGCACTCCCTGGAGTGGCTCTGAAAAGGTGTGTGACTGACTGTCTCTTTGAGTCAAAAGAGAAGTTGCCCTCATTATTTGATGGGGCCAGGGTTGACCCTGGTTGTTTCCCTGTGGCTGTAATGATTGCCCATTAACAAGAGATAGGGACTTACATTCATTAGCTCAATGCCTACCCCAGTGACAACGTGGGCATATTTCAGGTGGCACAGTTTTTTGTTTTTTTTTTTTGAATTGTCTTTGTCCTCTTAAATCTCCCTTGTCTACAATTTTTAGCAAAATGGCCTCGTTGTCCACAATTAAAGCATCCCCCGTCCCTTTTTTCTGTGCCATAAAACGTCTCTGTAAAAGCAGCAGCAAAAGCAAGACCCTGGATACAAGCTGACCCAATATCTGAACAAATGCAAATCATATCATTAAGGGAAGCCTTCTTATGATAGGGTAGCAAGGCTTGTTGGCAGGCTTTATTAGCATTTTCAAAAGCCAATTGTTTTACAATCATTTGACCTGCATTGGGGTCAGCAACAATTCGTCCAACTCCAGTGAGCAAACATGAGACAAAATCTGAAAAAGGCTCATCTGGTCCTTGATGAATACTAGTCAAGTCAAGCTGTTTTTCTCCTTTTGTAGGTAATTCTCGCCAAGGCCTTGTTCTGGCTGTTGCTATTTGTTGATATGCTTGAAGAGTATATAATGTTTGAACCTGTATAGGAGAGCACAGCCCAGTGCCCAGTAATTGATATAAAGTAATGGGCACTCCTGCATCATGATTGCGCCGAGCCTGAGCCTCACATAACTCCTGAAATCCCGTTTTCCATAACAGATAATCTCCTCCACTGAGGCAGGTTCTGACAATAATATTCCAATCATGCGGAGTCAAGGGATTGTCTTGTAAAGACTCCAACGCACTCAATACAAAAGGAGAAGTGGGGCCGTACATTGATGTTGCATTTTTGAGCCCCGTCAGAGTTTTAAAAGGAATAGGCTCATAGTATTTTACAATCTGTCCTGGATTATTAGGGTCTGGTTTTTCAATGACTGGAAATGCCCCTTTAAAATTAGATATATCTTCTCCAGCCTCTCTAGCTTCTTGTAAAGCCAATTGTAAAGGAGACATATGAAACATAGAGGTGCCTCTTTTAGGTGTCCTCTTAGGTGCCTCTGTTGGCCATTTAGGAGCAGTTGCCCTTGTTGTAGGTGGCAAGTCTGCAAAAAGCTTTGGAACTCCCTGCAGAAGGCTGCCTTCATCCTTACTATCTGACTCCTCATTTTCTGCATCAGAATCTCCCTCATCTCTTTGTTTTGTGTCTTGTTTAGCCTCCTTTTTAAGTTCTTTTTTATATTCTGGAGGGAGAGACTCATCTGGAATTTTTACAGAATCAGGGACTAGTGAGCGTAATTTCTCATATCCCTGTATAGTCTTAGCTAAAGTCATAGAATTACCTTCCTTGGGCAATCACACACATGCTGGTCTGTGGTCTAAACATTCTTGAATTAACATCCACAGAGCAAAAGCACGTACAGGAGTGTTTTCTGGCCCATTGGCCGCATAACGCTCCCTCAGCTGTATTCCTACCCTTTCCCACGTTTGAGTATTTACAGTTCCTTCCTCAGGAAACCAACGACAGGTTTTATGTACAAAATCTAAAAACTCTAAAAGCTGATGCCTTTTTACGTTGCTGCCTTTAGGTTGCAGCATACACTGTAACATATCTACACAGAGCTCTCTTTCCTTAGATCCTGAATGCCCCATGTTTTACACCCGGTGCTTGTATTTCGCTCCCACGTACCTTAGTTGTTAAAAGCTGATGGCCTTTAACACTCTTAATTGTGATCCCCTCTCGGGAGCGTTCCCTCATCCGACAACATGAGTCCCTCGTACTCCGGTCCCTGTTTGGGCGCCACTTTGCCGCGACCTGCGCAGGAGAACAGGTGGCCTGGAGGGGAGGTGATGGGGAATGAAGAAATAAACACACAGACACAGACACAGACAGAAAAGCTGGGACCGGGTGGTTCTCTGCGCTCTGATGGAGACACAGAGACCCCGTCTGGCATCAGCACGTTTATTTTATAGGGTGGGCAGAACGAGTGAGATCATAAGGGTAAGTCAGTAAGGCGAGACTGGAAAGTACATCTTAGCTAGGAAATACAGTTACAGATAACTGCATTTAATCAATATTTTGGTACATGTTGCTAAGGCATTACTGATTATATTATTATTATTCTCTTCAAGGCAGGCCGGCCCTAAGTTACGTCTCGAATCTTTTCCAGAGACCAAACAACCTTGCTCCCAATGTCCTATTTTTCCACCCAAGCCAGAAACCACATCCTGAGCATTGTCCTTGTGCACCCAGCTCTGGGCTGCCTTGCAAAGCCCTTGAACTGTGGACTTCAAGCACACAGGTAGCCTTGCTAAAATCTATTTACTCAAAGGACCTGGCTTCTGGCTCACAGGCTCCCTACAACCAGGGTCTTGTTGGCCTTTGTTTATCCCACTCTTTACATTCTAATTATTTGTTAATGATTTTATATAATTTGCCTTGGATACTGTATTTTTTATTGAAATTAGTGATTTTTATTTCCAATGTGGTTTTGAGAGTTTGAATCTGTGCTCATCTACTTGTGCTATCATCCAATACAAGTAACCTTACTAAAATGTTATTGTGGACATATGGACAAAAAAGTGGGGGTTATATGAAGAGCAACTTCTCGGGGTAATCTGACCAGAAATTCTTAACTGGACAGATCATGGTGAATAATCACATCCCAGTCATTTAACTTTTTTTTTTTTTTTTTTTTTTGCTTTTTGGTATGTGGGTAGCTCCCTGGCTGGGAATCGAACCCAGGCCGCAGCGCTGACAGCACCAGCGCCAAAGCCTTAAGCCACTACACCATCAGGGAACTCCTCATTTAACTTTTTAGTAAAAGATTTATCTTTACTTTAAGCCAGCCCTGTATTGTTTCTGTGCATCTAGGTTAACACACCTTTGAAATAAGCCCTAATCACCCCAAAGAGAGCACAAAATCTTGTTATCTATCCTGTAATCCAATCACTGTCTTGCTTTTTTCCACCTTCATGTATCTTCCTTGTGTTCCCTTTTTAAATTCAAATGCATAAAAGAAGTTGCAAAACTGTTCTTCTCTGGAATATTTCAGATCTTGGTCCTTGGCATATATTGTCAGTTTAGCTCAACTAAACTCTTATAAAAATATTCTACAGGTTTAGATGCTTCTTATGTTGACATTATCATGTATGAAATTATTATTATTATACATCATGACCGAATGGTATAAATGCCCAAATGCATTGGTAGTTGAACATGTGAAAATCAATCAATGTAATACACCATGTTAGTAGAAAGAAGGGAGAAAGAAGATCATATCAATTGGTGCAGAAATAAAAAAAAATGATTGAGCATATCTAACTCTCTTTTATAATGAAAACACTCAACCTAGAAATAAAAAGGACATTCCTCAACATGGTAAAGACCACTGATGCATAAACAATGGCTAACATAGTAAAATGGTGAAAGACTGGAAGCTTTTTTCCCCAAGATCAGTATATTCATAACATAAGGATATCCACTTTCACCACATCTATTCAGCTCAGTACTAGAAGTTCTAGGTTGAGCAATTAGGCAAGAAAAGTAAATAAAATATATCCAATATTAAAGGAAGGAGTAAAAGTTATCTCTGTTCACAGATGACATAATAATATGTTTATATGAAACCCTAAAGAATACACACACATACAATCACAACTTTGGAAGCTAATGAACAAATTCAGCAAGATTGCAAGTTACAAAATTAAAATACAAAAACCAGTTATGTTTTTGTACACTAACAATCAATTATCCAAGAGAAAATTAAGACATTCATTCCTTTTGCATAGCATAAGAAATAATAAAATACTTAGAAATAAATTCAACAAGAAATAAATTAAAAAAAACGATAATTGAAAGCTTAAAATAGTATTATCAAAAAAATAATAAAAAAAGAGACTCAAATAAATAAAAAGATATTTTATGGTCATGAATTGGAACCCTATATTGTTAGGATTACAATACTGCTGCAAAGCATTATACAGATTCTATGCAATCTCTATCAAAATTTGATTGGCAGTTTTTACAGAAATAGGAAAACCCATACTAAAAATCATTCAGAAATCCAAGGGACACTGACAAGCCAAAACAATCTTAAAAAGAAAGAACCAAGACCATGAACTCATACTTCCTGATTTTAAAACTTAATACTAATTTTAAAAGTTGTGGTACTGGTGTAAGGATAGATATGTAGAAAAGAATAGACACCCAGAAATAAACCCTCAAATGTGTGAGCATGCCAGTAACATTCAATGAGGAAAGAACAATTTCTTTGACAAATGCTGGGAGAACTGGATATTTACTTACAGAGGAATGAAGTTGAATGTTTACCTCACTTTATATATAGAAATTAAATCAATATCAATCAAACATAAATTTAATAACTATAACACTCTTAGAAGAAGAAAAACATGGGGGAAAATCTTTATGACCTTAGATTTGATAATGGTTTCCTATATATGATCACATAATGGAATTGCTCACAACAGCAAAAGATAGAAACAACAAAATGTCTATGGATGGATGAATAGATCAACAAAATGTGGTATAAGAGTATAAACACAGGGAAAGACTATACGACCTTAAAAATAAATGAAATTATGATACATTCTACTCCTTGGATAAACCCAAAGAACTTTATGTTAATCTTTATGAGCCAGACACAAAATAACAAACGTGTGATTCCACATATATCAAATAACTAGAATAGGTAAATTCAGAGATAAAAATAGGATAGAATTTACCAGGCCCTCGGAGTTAATAATTACTAAAAATGAAGTTTCTGCTTGGGATGATGAAGAAGTTTTAGAAATACATTTTTTCAAACCCATAAAATGTACAATACCAAGGGTGAATTATAATGTAAACTATAAACTTTGAATGATTTTGATACATCAGTGTAGATTCATCAATTGTAACAAATGTACCATTCTGGTAGATATATTGTTAATGGGGAAGACCATGGATATTCAAGGTCAGGGATTAGATGGAAAATTTTTTTACCTTTCTCTTAACTTTGCTTTGAGTCTTAAACTGCTAAAATTATAAAGTCTTAAAGTAAAATAATTGAGCACACCAATAAAATATAATTTTGTCCATGCAGTAAGATATATAAACTATATACTAGAGAAATTAACTATTAACACTTTAACTTCTCTCTATAAATCAAAAATGCAAAAATCAATCATACTGCCTTTTGTGATAATATAGAAACTTTGGAATCATGAGAAGTCCATACAAAAAATAAATTATAACTTTTTTATATGGTTCACTGAAAAGGAATGTGTATACTACATATGCATAAATGACCATATGTGAAAAGGGATTACCAAAATAGTTTGATTTATATAACATCAAACAATATATGAAGGGCAAGGTATTACTTTTATTTCTGTAAATTTTGTATATCATTTCAGTGATACAGTAAATGAACTCAATAGCACTGAATGACATTTATAATGGAAGATGTTTTCCATCCACATTAAAATGAAAAAAACATGAGATGGTTTTATTTCTCTATCAAAGGAAAAATAGGTACTTAGTTTAACTGTTTATTTTAAAACCTGTAATTCATGTTCCAATTAAAATGTAAGTAGTAAAAGACTCATTGTTCTTTAATCAAATTTACCTCTTATAAAATATAATGGTTTATGGTATAAATCAAAAGTAGTTTTTAAAGAGACATGTCTTACATTTCAATATAGTGAACCATGGCTTTTTGTTGAACATCTCATCTAATGCCTAATCACTGCTAATATAATAGTTACTTAACAATATGACAGTCTCCATGGAAACCAAACAGCAAGATAGGGAGGTAATAACGTAGGTTAATATACTGTATTTTAATAGTGTAGGCATTCTCCAAAGCACTAATTCATTGATTTCTAGAAATGTATGATGTCAAATCAATGTAAAATTTAAATAAGAAAATCAAATTACTTTTTAAAATAAGATATACAAGGTCTGTCTAGAAAATGCCTCTGTTTTTCATATTGCATGACTAGATACTTTCCAAACAAACCTCATATTACAGTCAAATATGAAATAATTTATGTGAGTCATTATTTTGAACACATCCTGTTTATCAATATGAAGGAGCTTATTTTGGGAAGTAAGGCTACAAGGGTAAATTATCCACAATCCCTGATTTTAAGAAATGTTAAGAATGAGAGAGTGACAAACACAAATTATAATGCAAACACAAAATTTTAAAGTAATATTATGCTAATGGTGAGGAAGCTGATGAAAATATTGTTCTATGTACCAGGAAATTTGCTAAGAATTTTTCATAATAAAAATGTAATTCTTACTAGATAGATATAAATATATTTTTATTTTAGTGATGAGAAAATTAGGCTATGGAGAAATCAAATAAGAAAAATAGGAACTGGGCAGATGAGACTTGAATTTCAATGTCTCATTTATAGCAGTTTAATAAATTAGATATAGTGATGTGATGGGCACATTTAGTAAATATTTACCATCATGTGTTTAATATATACATAGCAAGAATGATCATACTAATTTTATATTATTCATAAATTGGGAAAAAAATCTTAAATACTTAGTAAAATAACCTAAAGCTTAATCTAATCAAGCAAAAGACAGGATTGCTGTCTAACATTCACTCACACCCCGGAAAGTCATTTCAGCAACCCAATGAAAGATTATCTTCTCCTATACTTCCCATGATATGATTCTTGCCTTAAACTCCATTATCCTTCCACTCTAAGAAAAATATATTTATGATAATATGACTTTATTAATTTTTTAAAAAATTCTGCTTGTTTATCCAGCACCACTTGACCTTCAAAATTATGCTTGATTTCTGCCTCATTAATCTCTCAATGCTCTTCCATACCTTTTTATTTTCTTGAATATTACTTCTGGACTACTATATACAGCAATTATTTATTTTTACTTTTGTAAGAGTAATGATCATATTTCACTCTATCATCTTATCTTAATAGGTATAATGTAATAACTAAATCTGAATCCCAAATCTGATCCTTAAAAGTTGGGTAATATATATATATATATATATATATATATATATGTATGTATGTATACCAGACCGAAGCAGAGAAAAATTAGGCAAAATAAAAGCCTTAAAACACATACTTACTAAAAAGACTAGAGTCAAGGTGTTCTAATTCCAAGAATTTGTGAATAAACATATCATTTACAATGGCTTATGCACCAGTTTTTTTTGTAATTGACTTTGTATTTGATATGTAAATAAAACAACTTAGAACTTTTCAGATAGAAATAATCTTTTACAAAACACAAGGTAGGTTATGCTTCTCTTTATTTAAACACCATAAACGTGCTACTGAATAAACTTTAATGTAAGTGTTCTAGATATTTATTGATGGGTAACAAGCCACCCCATACTTAGGCACATAAAAAAACAACGTATCTTTTCATCATCTGTCACACTTCTGAGGACTGCCTGGGCTGAACTAATCGGCCATTGGTCAGTTTCTCATTCAGATGATCATCTAGAGTCATCTAGAAAATTTGGTACTCAAATAAGTGATGCCTGTGCTAGAAAGACTCAAACATTAGCATATAGCTGAGGCTCTTAGGGCATTTGACGCTACATGGTCTACCCAGCCTGACAGTCTCAGTGTAGCTGAAGTTCTTACATGGCAGGAGGAGGGTCCCAAAGAGGTGTTCCCAGGGAAACCAGCAGAGCTACATATCCTTTTTAAACCTAGTCTCAGAAATCATGCAATGTCACTCTCACCACATTCTAATCATTGAGGCATTCATAAATTGTCTAGGTTCAAAGAAGAGGCACATTGACTCTGACTCTTCCTGAGAGGAGTATCAAAGTATTTACAGATATGTAACAAGAAAAAAAATTGGAGATATCCAAAATTAATTGACAACTGGTCATAGAGTGGGAAAAAGAGAGAAGGACACTTAATTAGTTAATAGGGTACAGGCAGAAATCAACAAAACTGTCCACATTCCTGAATTTATGTTGGAATTTTGAGTGAACTTCCAGGCAGCAGTATCAGCCAGCTGTTACCTAGAGAGAATAGCTGAACACCAGACACCACCGCATTCTGCTTGCACATGACTTTTCCAGACTGTTGTTCACAACAATTCAAGAACAACAACCACTCTCCCTTACTGACTGTACACTTAGCCCAGAACTAGCCCCACTTCATCTTTCACCACCGCCCAATATATGTCAATTTCAATTTTTAAAAACAACTCAACATCTTTCTTCTCCAAACTCACTGTATAAAAGAGACCTATACATCCCAGAATGGCAGACTTGTTTGTCTTCTCTATCTAACCCGGGTGCTGGTGGTTTAGATGGCATGCCCCAGGACCTGGACCTTTCTCTAACTCTGTTATGGCTTAATAAACCCTTTCTTTCAGAAAAACCTTAGGCCTTGGAGGTTTAACATATTTTAAACCCACTGAACACACAATGGGCTATGCTTTTCTTTATTTGAACTATAAATTTACAAATTTATTTGTTAAAATAAAAATTATTTATTTCAATCTTAGCCATGTGAATTCACCATAAAGATTGTTGTTCTCCATTGATTATCCCATTTAGAGAAAAGATCAAAATATTTTTTTATTCCTGAGATATTAAAGATGCATCAAGACTGCCTTCTTGTAGTCTGCTATATATTTATGTAACCTTAGTTTACAGAATTGTCTTTACTTTGTAAATAATCATGTGCACACAGAAGTAAATAACAACTCTGTCCATTTTCTGCCACTTTTATGCCTGCACTATACATTCACCAGGCAATAAAATTCACCATGATTTTGCACAAATTCAGATACCTTCAACAAAATGCTATCGTGGTATTACAATATCCTGTAGTGTTTTAATTTTTTTTTCCACATTTTATATGATGGAAAATAATCATTATAAAGTCATTATCGCTTTCCAGAACAATAGTTTAGAAGAACAGGTGCATGTCATCTCACTCTCAGTCTGGAGTTCATTTCAATAAGCTTAGATAAGCTACATTTTTTAAGACAGCACTATTAGTTGTCTCAATTGTTACAGTCATTCTTTGCAGTTCTCACATCTGTCAAAGTCCACAGAAATAGCCCCCTAGAGGAAGCAGATGTTACAAAGTTATAATTTAGATGTTTTTTTGACTCTTAGACAAAACATGGACAGCAAACATCCTGGTCTATTAAGCAGCATTATCAAATGCAAATTGTTGATGTATATTTTTATTAGTTCTCACTGCTTTTGAAATGTATATTTTTATTAGTTCTCACTTGCTTCTTTAAATAATCAGCACTGGGGAAAATGTAATATTCTTAGAAGAAACACTTCGCTCTTAAATAGAAGGGTGGAGGGATAAAGAAAAGTTAGGTATAGATAGATGATAGATAAATTAATAGATGAGACATTTACATAGATATTGATCTATATATCAATATGTCTGATATATTTTGATATAGATACGACGTGTATTGATATGTATTATCTATCTATATGTATATATAAGAAAGCCATTATTTTGTAGTTGTATTTGTAATTATTAGAAAATTTTAAATTGACTTAATATCCAGAAATATGTGATTTACTCAGAAAATATTGCACCCTGCATAACATTTTGCTCACAATAAAAATATCAGATATTGAGTAGTGAAGAAAATACAAATAGAATTTTCTGTAATGTTAAACTAGGTATTTGGTTTTGATTTATTTTAAATTTCATTTTTTATACATCTTGTACAAGCATATCTATACTATTTCTTAATCATTAATGGTAGATTAATTTAAGGGAGACTCTTAATTTTCATTTTAGTGCTTATATATTAATTTATAAACACACACCAAAAGTGAACCAAAGTAATTTTCAATTTGGTAACTTGGCAGACACATTTTCTACTTAATCTTTAGTGGTTATTCTTTTTAACAGGTACTACGATGTAAGTTCAAAGTAGAATGTAAGCTCCCTGAGTGCATCGGTATTTGTCGGTTTCTTAGAATACTTAAAATATTGTGCTTTTTGCAATAAATGCTTATTGAAATAAAAAACAAAAAAATGAGCATCATAAAGTTAGTGAATGGAGAAATTAATTTTTGGAATGCAATATATATTTCTTACTCACGTGCACAAACTTAAAAAAATAAACACTGCTCTTACTAATAATTCTACTATTAATAATAAGGATTATTATGATGATGATAATGACAAAAACAAAAAACAATGAAGAAACAAATAAAAATATAAAAACATATTCTTTTGTGTAAAAATTTTTTCTCCAGCAATATTTTGATGACAAATGACTGAACCAATGATCGAGATATATGGACATAAAAGCTCATGGTAAATATTGTAGCTCTGCAATTTGTAGTCTGTAAGGAAGGAATAATGACTAAAGCAGTGTGCTTTGTGAGAACAGAATGATAGGGTAGTGTGCGTCTGTTCCTGTGCCCTGAATAAGTCCTTAGACTTCAAAGTACATGGTCTTACCATGTATCTCACGTGATAAGAAAGGCAAATAAAACATTAATAAACATCTAGCAATTAATAATGATAGATTACAAACTTTATATAAAATTTGGTGTAGAATTAGTTACTTTTTTTCTTTTTCTATTCCATAATATTAATATGATGCCTGGTAAAAATATGCTTTTTGATAGCTGTTTGTATTCTATCTAAAATATATTTTCATTAATAAACACAACATATCAAATTTAAAAAGAGAAATACAAGTGACTATTTGGTTATACAAACAAATACATAGACTGAGATTGCTACGTTGCAGTAGGTTAAACATACAACTAAGTTAAAATAAATAAATGTGATATACTTACCATGTTTTTATGTCTTCATCATTCTGGTTGAGTCATCCAGCAAAAAATGTCTATGAAGAAAGGCAACTATTTTAAATAATTTCAAAATATAAAGAGTGCATCCATGTCAAAGTCAAAGGGGACCTTCTTCTCTACACAGGGTTAAATGTTTTTAATAAAACAATGATGCACACCTTTAAGGATGCTGATCATACATACAGATCCAGGGAAAAACTCCAAGGACTGAAATTCAGCCTACATAAACAGATGACAGGGAAAGACCAAAGAAAGAAGCAAGCTGTTCCAGTCTGGCAAGTTAACAGTTTATTAAGAGCAACTTAGCATTTGACACATGTATTATTTAGCTGCAAAACAAAGTGAATTTCTTATGCACCACTTGACAGGTGCCAAAGAATTCTGTAGAACAGGACCTGATTGATAGACTTACTGGAACATGAGCAGTCCCAGTGAAGGTGGAATGCCTTACATCTTTGATCTGGTCAGAACAATAGCCTAATTATTTCAGGAAACAAGCACACCATGGAATACCAGGGAGAGTTACTGGTTTTATGTCAGAAGGACAGTCTCTGAGGGAGTTTAAGGGAAGCAATTTCTGGCAGGTCCAGGTCTAACTTATGGGTCCACTAGTAGTCACGTTTGGGAACAGTCTCTCCACAGATACCAAATATATCTGGCATTCTTAAACAGTATCCATTTTTTTTTTTTTTTGTATGTGGGTAGCTCCCTGGCTGGGAATCGAACCCAGGCCACAGTGTTGACAGCGCCAGTGCTGAAGCCTTAAGCCACTGCACCATCAGGGAACTCCCCAATATCCAATCTTAAGTCAGACTTTAACACAATCTTAAAAACATTTTCATATTGACACCCTAGTTTAGATTCTCTGTTTATGGAATTAATTCTTTTCTCATATTTTCAAGTGAATGTGGTCATTATACTGCTTGAAGAATAAAAGATTAAAGATTTTGCTCACAACCAGGTAACTGTTTCCAAGTGGAGAAGGGTTTTAACCTTTCCTTTATCCAGAGCAGAAATTAGTGGTAGGGATGACATACAATCACAATAACCCCAAAACCTCATCTGAGGTAAGTTAAACAACCAAGGCCTTCTTTATTCCATGGTAGCCACATTAAACAAAAGTCTGTCTCAGTTGTGAAACAGAAATTTCTCACAGAACTTTACAGGGAGTACATGCTTTATTTGATTGCAGTAATGCAAAATTTATCTATTTGACAAAGTTGTACCCAGATCTTGGTGGAACTTAGGAACAAAAGTTAACAGTCACAATTTACTTCCATCTTCTCCAAAGTTATTTTTTCTAAAAGGGAGGGTGCAAGGAATTTGAATGTTCATTAAATATGTAGACAATGTAAAAGAGTTTTAAGACTATAAAACAAAACTGGACCACAGGTATCTCAGAAAAATCTATTCTGTGATTATTAATATAAATTGGAAACAGATAAATATTTTTTCTAAAGCAAAATAGTTTTTTCCTTTGATGATTAAAACACATAAAATATAGATGGCTGATGGGAAAATAAAAAGAGTAAATCTAATATTTATTTTATTTTTTAAATAAAAAGTCAAAAAATGAAATAAAATGTTGTAGGTATAAAATATGAAAATGCAAACTCTATGAATGTCTGACTAAAACATATAATAGAATAACCAAGTACCTCATTGAATGTTTCACACATAGTAGACCAAAACTAACTACATGTTGGACCTCTCTCTTTAGATTATATAAGGGCTGTTCAAAAAGTACCCAGTCCCGTAATATGAAAAATAGAGGCATTTATGGCTGGATTTTTTCCAGACGGTTCTTGTACTTTCAAGTTTTCATTTTGCTTATAGTTTTAGACATTCTAGGGGTCAGAAGCCCCTGCAGAGAGCAGGCAGGCTATGAAAATGAGTAAAGCCAGCTGGTTTTAAGAAGATATGGAATGTTGATGACTGGTAAATAAAAGACATTGTCACTGCTGCTCTACATTTATCAGTGACTGTGTATAATCTCATGACAACTAGTTAATTTGTATTTTTATTTAAACACTTCTAAATTGCATTTATATCTTATTTGTGAAGCAAAATCAGTTTTTAGCATTTGGTTAATTGGGACTATTGTCATGTTCTGTGATCTGCTTTTATTACAAGTAACAGAAGGAACGTTTTCTTGGCTATTATGCTTACTTAAATATTGACTGATTAGAGAATAATGCTTATTGATGACAAAGGATGCAGGAACAGTCAAATGACATAGTGAAAATTCAGGATAATAAGACTCTTATAAATACCTGTTAAAATAATGATAATATATATTTTTATATTCACTTTCTATATATGAAAATGAAGGAGTTCTTTTTATTGTTAAATTTATTGGGGTGACATTGGTTAGTAAAAACTACATAGGTTCCAGGTGTACAATACTACAGTGCATTGTCTGTGTGCTGCATTCTGTGTTCATCACCTAGGGTCAGAATCCTTTATCATCACATATATGATACCCTCTCCCACTCTAACCTCAGGTAACCACTAAACTATTGACCGTGTTCATGAGTTTTGTCTTTTTTGTTGCTTTTAGTTTTGTATTCCACATCTGAGTGAAGTCATATGGGTCTTGTTTTTTTCTGTCTGGCTTAATTTGCTTAGCATGATGAATTCAAGGTCCATTCATGTTGTTGCAAATGGCAGTATTTTATCTTCTCTTATGACTGAGTAATATTCCATTGTATACATGACTACAACTTCTATCCAGTCATCTATCAAAGGACACTTTGATTGTTTTCATGACTTGGCCACTGTAAACTGTGCTGCTATGAACAATGTTGTACATATATCTTTTTAAATTAAAGGTTTCAAATTTGGGGGGTAGGTACCCAGAGGTGATTATTGGGTCATATAACTCTGCTCTTAATTTTTTGAGAAACTTCCATACTGTGATAAAGGAGTTCTATTAGAAAATATTTAAGACCTATTTCAAACCCCAAGTTCTATAGTAAAAGAATAAAGCATTAAAATTGCTTCTCAAAGCTCAAACCTTTGTTAGTAAATAATTAGAACCAAATGATAGGGTTTCTACTTGGTATAACTAAGAAACAATCTCCTTAAAAATATTATTGTCCAGACTAGAGTATTATTTATCTTTGTATTTTTGGTATCTAATATGGATTTCTTGAAAAGGTAGCATGTTTTATATTGTTAAAAATATATCATTTGATAAACTTTAAAGTTAAATTTTGTATTATCATAAAAAAATCTATAGGACTTTGGGAAATTATTTATATCTTTCTGGATGCATTTTGAGTAAAGATATAAGCATATAGGAAGTGAAAGAATACTCTGCAGAGGACATTAATTTTTTTATTGAAAAATTATCCATATTTATCCTAGTGAATAGCATTGTATCATGTATATTATTTAATATATGTGTGAAAAAACAGAACTAAAAAAAGAATAATCTTTCTATAATTTTTTCAAATATTTTTACGTAGTACTTTCTAAAACAAATGAACACATTATCTATTGCCTTTTGAAAAGTACCTTATAGAAGAAGAAAAATGTATTTTTATTAAAATGCAATGATCCTGCATGCCAGGGGGAAAACCTACTGTTCCTGAGCATGTATCCTACTACCAAAGATGGCATAATGATTAATGTTGGAAAAGATAGATGAATGAGTCTCATAAAAGCTGCCAAAACTTTGATCCCTTTGCCACTTACATTTTTATCTTACATAGTCTCTTGATACATTACCGATTATTAATGTAGAACACTGTTATTTCATTTATGAATAATTTAGTAAATACAAAATGGATGGTGGAAAAATGGGAAAAATATGCATTTTTCTCTAAGTTATGCAAAACATCAAAACAAGTGTTACTTTCAATAATGTATTCAATAGTTTGTTGTGTAGATTTTAATGCTACTCTGAATTCAGCAAACCGAGAAAAGCTCTGGCTTCACTGCTTAGAAGAGTTTACATCTTGTTTTTCCTCTTTGAATTGCCCTGTTATGTAAATCATTATCTGTGACAGAGGGAGTTCCCTGGTGGTGTAGTGGCTAGGCTTTGGCACTCACAACACTGTGGCCTGGGTTCAATTTCCAGCCAGGGAACTACCAATATATATCTGTGACAGAGTGAATAGCATGCCACTCTGTATTAGGAATGGTTCCTATGAACAGGTTGATTTATATTCATCAGTGTCATAATAACTTAGTATATATTACTAAGAGCTTTATTAATTTTTCAATTGTTTTCTTCTAATATGTTACATTAAGATGATATATGTATGTAGAAATATACCTGTATGTTGACACTCTTTCTTTAGTGTAGCTTAAATCTTAATTTATTTAATGTAAGGTTAGGTAGTTTATGGCTAAATTTAATGTGTGATTAAAATAAAGATAGGTAAAACCATCAAAATATTTTTCACATATAAAATGCTTCCTTTTTTAATATCTCCTATTAAAAATTGATCTTGTATAACTAAAAAGGGCTTTCTAGTAATTTATTAATTATTTAATCAGTGTAATTTTAATAAAATGCATTATAATTACAGTAATATCATGAAACTTAAACTTCTAATTCTGGTAAAAGTGGACTAGTGTTTAAGATGAACCTCTTTGCTAAAGACACAAAAATATCATTGCAATTAAATAGAATAATTTTGATATGTACATCACAGTGTTATCATAATAAGGGGTTGGTTAGTGGACCAAATTTTAGGAGAAAGCAAGCAGCCATAAGCATACATCTAGTACTTGAAGAAGTGTTTGTATTGAAGACACTTTTTCTATTCAGAGAACAACAAAAAAACAAAACAAAATGAACAAACAAAAACATAAAGTTTGAGCTTCAGATTTTGTAGTGGTAGAAATAAAGGAACAACTTCAGAGTTCATGACCTGATCAGCTAACAAAGAGCATCTAATATACTCATGTTTTAACCTGGCTTCTCATATGGCTACAAATTTAGACTGTAGATAAAACAAGGTAACATTGTACTCTTGGTGACCTTCAGCCTCGTTACTATCTTGGGCCCAGAGCTTGGACTAAGTTTGTTCTTGTCTCCTAGTGCCTACTGCCCTTTGGATATCTGACACAAAACTAGAGAAGGTATATTTGCAGGAAGTTTATATCATCTTTTGTCTAAAGGTATTACTACAAATAAAGTTTTACATTCTACATATAATATAGAATGAGTAAAATCCAGGCATGCAATATTTAAAATATTATGCCTGAGAAACAGAAACAACAGACAATAGTAGGGGATTCAGAAAGATATGAGATTTTGGAATGATGAGGTACTGAACCAATATGTTTAAAAAAAATAAAAAGATTAAGCTTAAAACTATCTTCGGGAAAAAGGATTACAATGTCATATATTAGATTTGAAAAAAGAATCAAAGAAAATTTCTAGTACTAAAACATCCAATAACAAAAATCACGGTATTTAATTCCTGCATTTGATAACAAATTTGACACAATTGAACAGAGAAAGTAAATTATAGTTCACCCTTGAACAATGTGAGTTTGAACTATGAGCATCCACTTACACTATATTTTTTTTCAATAAACACCTGTTTTCAATCTATGGTTGAAGGAGTCTGTGAATGTGAAGGACCAACTGCATGCGTTGATCCATGCCGTAGGGTCTTAAATGGTGGTGCACATACCCGCAGAGGTACATGCTGGGCCATTCAGAGGTATGTGAGAAATAATCAGTAATGGCAAAAAAACAAGTAAAGTTTTAAAAAAAATGCAAAATATTAGTTATGAAACAATAAATGTTAAGTTTGAATCACCATTAATGGAGACATTTCAAAATTAGATCATGTTAGGGGTTCCCTGGTGGTCTAGTGGCTAGGTTTCTGTATTTTCACTGCTGTGGCCTGGGTCCAATTCCTGCTCAGGTAATCAACCAAAAAAAAATAAATAAATTAGATCATGTTAGCAAATGATGATTGGTGACGGTGTAGATATGAACCATTTTCCCAAACCACTCTTTTACCAATCTTAAACACAGTTTCAGAATAATTCATTTTTTACATTTCTAGAACTTCCCAAGATATATAAATACATTTGTAGCCAGAACGTTTAGTCAGTTTGGTTATTGATTAAGTGTATTGTCTTTAATCATGATTCTTTTCAAGTAGTTTTTTATTTAATGTTTAAATACTTGATCCTCATTATCAATATTTGATTGTTATGAATATTGTAAAATTAATTCTGTGGTTTGTATTTTTTGTGTAGTAATTTTTTTTCCTAACTTATTACCTCATTTTCATTATTTTACATTAAGATAGGCACTGAACAAAAGTATCAGTAGTCAAAAAAGTGGTTTTAAAACCAAGAACTAATATTTATTGAAATGGGTTTTAAAGGGACACACAAGTGGCAAATAATTAGGAACAACTGATCTATGCCTTCATGTATAGGGAACTTAAACATGTGGATTTTGGTATCCACATGAGTCCTGGAACCAATTCCCTGTGAATACCAAGGGACAAATAAGTCTTTGAGAAGTTGTAGGTTATACCTGAATTTTCAACTGCATGGGGATCAGTGAAACTAACCCCCAAGGGTCAACTATACTTTGAGGTCACAATAGATATTCTAGAATTTGGCCTGGAATGATTTAAAAAACATATTAGTAGTAAATAGAGAGAAACATAAAATATATGATGTAGGATTATCTAATATATGTTTAATCTAAGTCCCAGTAGAAGAACAGAGAGAATAGGAGTAATATTAAAAGAACTAATGGATCAGACTGTTTTAAAAGGATGGAAAATACCAATTAGAAAAATTTAAAATACCTTAAAATCCTGAATAGAATAAATAGAAAGAAATCCCTACTAGATACTTCATACTAAAACTGAAGAAACCAAAATTGCAGGAAATATTAAGGACTGCCACATAAAGGCAAAAGTTGACTCCACTAAAGGAGTGACAACTATAACTAATTCCCCCAAAACAAAATTGTACATCTAAAATTATAGAATTATCAATACACCAGAGAAAACTGACTGTATTCTACAATTCAAATGCAGTAAATAAAAACCACTTAGAGAAAAATCATGATAAATTCTGTGTCAATAAATCTGGTAATAGAGATGAAATTGGAAAATTTCTGGGAAAAATATAAATTATATCTAAATCAATAGTAATACTAACATATTGATCTTTTCTTTTTTTGTTTTTAATCTTTCATGATTTCCTGTACTTATTTATCTGGGAATGATTTTTCTACATGGAATGTGCTATATTATTTATCTGGAAATGCTTTTTCTACAAGGAATGCATTATACTACTCTCTTAGTAGCCCTTTTAGTAAAACAATTCTCATGACAAATTCTTTCAAATTTGGTCTAAACATGTTTACATTAAGTCTACATATTGAAGGATAATTTTTTTGAATATGGCATTGTAGGTTGACAATTATTATGATTTGGTTATTATTGTTGTTATATTTAAAAATGTGTTTCTCCAAATTGGAAATGAAAAAGTCAAATTGTCACTTTTTACAGATGGCATAATTTTTTATATAGAAATCCTAATAACTCCACCAAGAAAACATACATAAAAACAACATAAAGCAAACAAACAAAACTATTAGAAAAAATAAACAAATCGAGTAAAGTTGCAGGATACAAAATCAATGTACAAGAATTTATTTTGTTCCTATATACTAACAATGAAAATCAGTAAAGAAAATTAAAAAGTAAAAACAATATTTTTGTAATTGCAACAAAAACAATAGAATACTGAGGAATAAACTTAACAAAGGAAGTAAAGGACTTGTACATTCAAGACATTATTAAAAGAAATTGAAGAAGACACAAAGAACTAGAAAGATATTCTGTGTTTATGAATTGAAAGAATAAATGTAGTTAAAATGGCCATATTACTCAAAGCAATATACAGATTTAATAAAATGTCCATTGAAATTCCAATGGCTATTTTTAAAGAAATAGGACAAAAACAATCATAAGATTCCTATTGAATCCCAAAAGACTTTAAATAGCCAAAACAGTTCTAGGAAAAAGAACAAGGCTGGAGATATCACTATCCCTTACTTCAAATTATACTATTAAGTGACAATAGCCAAAACAAAATGGTATTGGCAGAAAAACAAACAGACCTGTGGGGTAGAACTGAGAACCCAGAAATAAAACCACATATATGAGGGTTGTCCAGAAAATATCCAGCCATAAATGCCTCTATTTTTCATATTACATGGCTGGATACTTTTCAGACTTCCCTCATATATTGGCAGAGAACTTTAAACAAAGTGGCCAAAGATGTACAATGGAGAAAAGGAAGTGTCTTTAATAAATGGTGCTGAAAAAATTGGAAAGTCACATGCAAAAGAATGAAACTAGATTGCTGTTACGATTAAATAAAAATGGATCAAAGACTTAAATATAAATAAGAACTGGAACTATACATTGCATAGACAAAAGCATAGGCACTAAAACTATGGACCTTAGATTTAGAGGTAATTTTATAAACTTGACCTCAAAAGCAAGAGAAATAAAAGCAAAAATTAATGAATGAAATTATATCAAACTAAAAACTTTAGTACAATAAAAGATACTATCAACAAAATAAAGAGGCAAACAACCAAATGGGAAAAAATATTATCAGATAACATCTCTCATAAGAGCCTAATATCCAAAATTTATAAAGAACTCATACAACCCAACAAAAACAGAAACAATATCATTAAAAAATGGGCAAAGGACCTAAACAGACACGGCTCCCCAGAAGACATACAAATGTGCAAGAGATATATGAAAGGATGTTGAACTTCACTAGCTATTAGGAAAATGCAAATCAAAACCACAGGGAAATACCTACACACCTGTTAGAACAACTATTATGAACTAGAATAACAAGTGTTGGAGAGGCTATGGAGAGAAAGGAACCCTCTACACTGCTGCTTGGAAGGTAAACAGTACAGCCCTTATGGAAAACAGTATGAAGGTTCCTCAAAAAAATTAAGAATAAAATTACCATATGACCAAACAATAATTCATCTGGTTACTTACCAAAAAATAGTTGATTATGCTTTGCTACAAAAACACATTCATAAGGATTAATAATCTGAAGGTTTGAATAATAAAAAATTCAAGTGATACTAAAATGTCTTAAGCTAGGAAGAGGTAAATTGTTTTATAAACTTAATATCTAAATTGTCAGTTTTTTCATTATATATTCACTAATTCACATCAAAGTAAATGATATTAAAATTAGAAATGTATTTACTAGTAAAAATTTTTGAAATGATTTTCAAAACTATTATTAATTAGGTCTTTTAAATTATCTGGAAGCCAATGTAGCTTTTTCTCTTTAAGTTATATGCCCACATGACCAATTTAGTCACTCACAGCAACACTTGCAAGGTGAGTAGGCATGTGTGTATTTCATATTAGAAATACAGATAGATTTTGGAGTATTCTCTAATACGTGTGAATGCAAATCTACCACTACTGATACAAATTTGGAAGAAATATTTGTTCATTATATATTTTGTTTCCATTATAGTAAATCATATTACTCAATTTTATGCTGTTTATTTATTTTTAGATAAGAATTCTTGATGAATCACAAACAACGAAATGTAAGAGTCACATATTGAGCAAATTATGTATAATTATAATGCCTATCTGTTTTTTGTTTTTGTTTTTTTTGTATGTGGGTAGTTCCCTGGCTGGGAATCAAACCCAGGCTGCAGTGCTGACAGGGCCTTAAGCCACTACACCACCAGGGAACTCCCAATGCCTTTCTGTTTTATGTGCACATGTACAAACAACCCCTACTGATTACTACCTCTACATCTCGATCTGTCTTTTAGGATTTCTTAAAGTACATCTTTTTTTTTTTAACACAAAATAATGTAATATCTTATTTTAGATCTTTCATTAGAAAAAAATAGTGAGAACTTTAAAAAATGTGAACAGAGTTTATATATAAAATTATAGGACTACATTATGTCTATTTTGGATTTTAATAATTATGGTTTTGAAAGATGTTCTGTGGTTTTAAAATATATATATTATAATATTTATGGTATACTTCATATACATATATAGTGATAGGTCTACATTAATGGGAGTGTGGGAGACAGGGAAAAGAGAACAAGTTATAAATTAATTAAGTAAATATCACACATTTGGAGAATCTGTATAGTGGTCATACAGAAATTATTTTTGTAACTTTTTGAAAATATGACTTTTTCACAGAATATTTTGTAATTGAGAATAGTTCAGTGTTATGATTTAAAATAATGATACTTAATAAGTGTTCATGCTTTTATAAATTAAATAATAATAAATTTATAAGACTTTGTCATAAAATTTCATAACAATGCAAGGAAACAAGTCAGTATGCTTGCAAAAGAAGTGACATGTGTAACCTATATTCAATGAAAATTTTGAACAATTAAATTGCCTTTTTATAACCTTCATATGCTTAATCCCCTAGCTAACCTTTTCTTCTTTCTCTGGTGTTATCTGATTTTAGATTTATGTATCTTTTCATGTGCTTATCCTAAGCCAAACGTTCTCTGACAAATTATTTACAAATGTCAATGTTCCAATTTAGATAGGTGACATTTTCTTTTAAGTTAGATTTGCTTTCCATTGATTTTCCCTTGTGTCTTTACATTCTTACTGCAGGAATCAGATTAAAGTTTTTAATTAAAAAATAAAGAGTCAACTATAAGATATTAATTAAATAAGTGAAGTGATCTGTTGAAAGCACATTATCTATAATTAGCAACATAAGTTTGATTTAATTCACTCAATATTTTTCTATTTATGTTTTACTATGCTTTTTTATATGGATCACTTAAGTAAAAAATAGTAAAAAATATGTGGTATAGCTATGCATAAAGGAAACTTAGAACCCACAATTAACTTAAACTCAATACAGCATGTCCTCAAATAACATTTCGCACAATGTCATTTTGTTATAAAGTTGATGAGAAAAAACTTTGTTCCTAGTCTCAGCTAGTGTCTTTGTGGAGTTTGCATATTCTCTCCATGTCTGTGTAGGTTTTCTCCCCCATCCTAAAGAGTGAACATTAGGTAAATTGGCATGAGTGTGGGTGTAAGTCCACCCTGCCATGAAAGAGTTCTGCCCAGGTTTGCTTCCTACCTTGCACCCTGAGGTGGCCAGATAGGTTCTGGCAAGCAGAGGCCCTGAACTTGGATAAGTGGGCTGGAAAATAATTACCTTATTTGTTTTGATTAATATTTTTAAATGTATGTATAGCTCATAATTATTTTAATATCTAATGTTAGAAGTGTTTTGGGTTTTGACTTAGAGTTGGGTAATATTTGTGTGACCAGAAATACATCATAGGTACTTAACTTTTTTGTATCAATTGATCTACAGTAAAATTAATTTTGTTATACTTGTTTTGATTACAGTCATCATTTCCAAGAAACTCTTGACAACATTAAGTGAGGATTTAGAGTACACGATTTGAACCCCAATGTATGACAATATTTTTTCTAAGGAAAAAAGATGGTTTTGTTGTAAAAGAAGAGAGAATATTACCATAATTTACTGGTTTATTTTCTAAAGAATTAGTATAATTTGCTGCATTTTGCCTGGTAGATTCACCAATCTTTAAAAGACCTAACATCAGACCAACATGTACTCTTGGGAGTAATTGGCCAATGATATTATCACACTCAGGAAAGATTTCTTGGGAATCTTATTTTTATTGTTGCTTCCATAGCTCTCAAATGTAATTAAAATTGTGAATTTTTTTGTCAACTGCCTGATATTTTTGTGTGGAAAGAGGATCCCTGACTTGCTTCTGCCTACCATATAGTTTCCAGAGATAGAGTCCAATTCCACTTAAAGTAAATATGAGATGAAACCTATCATTGTATTTTATTTCCATTTGACCTCCTTGTTATTTATTTATTCTTCTATTCTAGTCTTTTGTTGAATTTTACCCAGATTCACTATTTGGTTGACATTTATGTTTTTCTTTACTAATATTCCAGTGTTTGATCTAAAAATTACTAGCTGCATTTGGTTAAAAAGCAAATATACATTTCCTAGCAAATGCAAAGACCTGGAAAACTTAACTACCTATAAGACCTCTTGGACTTATACGTTATTTCTGTGTATGTTTTAATGGTTTCTATATGTTCAATTCACAAGACATCATTGCTACTTTACTATTGTCAATATTCATTTACGTTTACTCAAATAAGACCATTTTATTCCTGAAGAATTATCTGCATCTGCTTTTTACACTTTTTACTTTCCTCCTAACTCATCACATCTTACTCCAAATTACCTTATGCTTATTATCACATATGATCCTGGACTCGGAATACTTGTATCCAAATTTCAACTACTTACAAGCCATTTTACCTTGTATAATATACTTAAAAGTTTCTATGACATAATTTTCTCAACTGTGTAGTTAATGTTAGAATTGTTATGTACTTCATATCTTGTCTGATATTAAATGAGTTAATATATTTGATGTGCCTAGAAAAGCAACTGTAAATATGATGTATTTTGCTTATATTATCTATTTTTATCACCTCCCATGAAATGGTTCCTGCTAAGATCAATGGTACTAATCAAGACATCCATTTATCAATCTTCACCTTTTTGGCAGCATTTAATAGTATGGATGCTACATCATTTTTGATACACATGCTTAATTTTTTTGTGACCTACTTAATCTTTCTTTTTTTGGTTGCTACTTCCATGTTTACTTTATAAAAATGTCTTCTTACCCTACACTGATTGAATTCCTGGAATTCCTATCTTTGTCTTTCTTCTCAATATTTTGGCTAAGAAATATATTTACCTAAGCAATCATTTTTATGCTCACATGTTTATTGCCTTATAACTAAGGCCCCTCAATAGAAACTTCTAAATATGTCTCCAATACTGCATTTTTTAAAATCTCTGAACACTTCTTTATCCCAATAGAAAAATATATATCCTATACCAATCTAGAGAGATAGTCTCTAGATACCATTTACTGTCCTTTTGTGCATCACTGTGATATTCACACAGAGGCAAAAGTTACTAATTTAGATATCTATAAAAGATAATTGCTACAATTAATATTTTTATTTATTTTCTATTGGTTTTTTAAGAAAGAATTTAGAAACTTAGCATGCCTTTATAGTCTGGTACATACTTCCATCCATCATTACCTTGCAATAAACACACCTCTTAATTATCACCATTACAATAATATTAACCTTATAATTCTATTAGGGCATCAAATTCTATCCTGCCATAGAGCCCTTGCACATGTTGCCCTGCTCTATGTGAAAATCTTTTATTCTTTTGCCAAGTTTGAGCTTGGTGATTCTTAAGGTTCAAACTATTTTATTGCATTAGGAAAGTATTTCCATACATAGTTGACAAAGTCCAATTATCTTACTCAAGACTTTCTGTTACTATGTATCTCTTCTAGTGCCACAATTTAAAATGTAAATTTATTTGTGTGGCTCTTTATTTTAATATCTTTCTGTATTTCACTCAGACAAAAAAAAAATCTGTTTTTGCCTATCTTTGGGTTGTCACTGCTTAGTATTGAAAAAAGGCTTATGATGTTTATTAGACACTAACTATATATTTTAGCTCAACTTAGAGGTCTAGATTGTGATTCATCAGGTTATAAGTAAGAAAGAACACAATAGATTGAATTCTATCATAACCAAGGCAAAGAACATACTAACATTTAATAAATTATTGGAAGAAGATGGACCCACAATGGAAATTTAATAAAGTATGATGATAAAGACTGAAAATTATAAAAAAGAGTAATTACATCAATAAAATAGAGGATGTTTAGGAATAAAGGAATATATTATGCTGTGGTCCTGAGAAATTAAGAGAGAAACAGAACATTTTTAATGGAATTAGTGATATAAAAATGATTGGATACTTTAATCAAAGAGTTATTTAATGCTAATTTATAAAAAAAATTATATGAGTTTGATTACTGAGTTTGATAATATGAGAAATGTAGGGTGTTATTTAAGAAAATTATCTTAAGAGATATATAAGAGCTGAATAAGGATAGAGATTTTACTAGTGTTAATTGAGATGTTCTATTTTTATGTTAAACAAGAGAAAGATAACTACAGAAAAAGAAAAAGCTATATTTTAATTGGTCCAGAACTGAAGTAGGCTATGGCAGATAAAACAAGTCTATAATTGTAAAATGAAGAGATGAAATGAAATGTGAGTGAAATAAAAAGTTAAGTGGGTATATTTAGCTTAAGTGTGCAGGCCATGGTGTCCTCTTACTTCTTTACAGTCCAGCTTCTTCTTTTTCTCCAAAATCCTTTTTTTTATTCCTCCCTATCTGATTTTTTTTCACTATACTACTTTCATTAAAAGGTAAAGAAAGTGAGAAAAAAGAAAGAGAGAAGGAGAAAGTAAGAAGCAAGAAAGAGAGAAACAGAAACACAGAGAGAAAGAGTGGGGAATGAGAAAGATGAAAAACTAATTTTGAGGAAATGCCCAAGGATTGAAAATCAGAAATTTTACATGTTGAAGGTTTAACATTTAAGTAAATCAAATCAAAATCTCAAATTCAGGGGAGTTCCCTGATGGTGTAGTGGCTTAAGGCTTCAGCGCTGGCGCTGTCAGTGCTGCGGCCTGGGTTCGCTTCCCAGTCAGGGAGCTACCCACATACCAAAAAGCAAAACAAAACAAAACAAAACAAAAACAAAAACAAAAAAATTCTCAAATTCAAGTGCAACTGTAATCATATGACATATTAATAATATTGAGAAAATATTGGGATATTAACCAGGGATTAATACCCTAAATGAATGTAGAATTAGAAAACTAGGCCAGTTGTTATAAAAGAGTTACAGCAAACTAATAGAAGTGATATTTTACAATCATCTAAAAATCATAAAAATTTTAAGCATCATAGCATATTCTGAGACTACATCTGTGAAAAAGATAAATGTTCCTTCTGTTATTGGTTTTTATTTCCTCTTTCTTTAAGACGTCATATAATTTGCAAAGAGGAATTAGCCAATAACACACATATGAAAATATGTGGAAACACTGCAATGATGTGGAAATAATATATGTTTTGAGAATGATGGTTTCTGAAACTTATTACTTAATACAGATTATATAGAAAAAGATAAAAAAGAGAAAATAAGGGAAGAAAATAAGGGAAGGAAAAAGAGAAAGAGAATTTAAAAATTTCAAAAATAATACTAGATAAGGAGTTCCCTGGTGGTGTAGTGGCTTAAGGCTTCGGTGCTGGTGCTGTCAACGCTGTGGCCTGGGTTCGATTCCCAGCCAGGGAACTACCCACATACCAAAAAAAAAAAAAGTAGATAATAAAGGGGATAAATAATTATAGTTGAAATACTCATATGTAAAATATCAGTTTTACATCTAGTTACTTATAATTGAGACAAAGTGTTATTTATAGTCTTCAAGAGAGAAATGACACATTGCTCTTGTCATTTGTTTCCATGTTTATGGAAGCAAATCTCAGATTAAATATCTAATCTTCATCTTCATTTCAGATTAAATATCCATCAAAGGTTATCCAATTGACCAGCCTGCTTTAAGTGTAAATGACATTCCGGCTTCTTCCACTACATTGCACTCCTCCACATTGATTGTAAGTCTTAGCTGCTCTTAGCTGCTCTTACCTGGTAACAATGAGTCATACTGAATCATTGGAGAGAACAGTCAAAAGTTTGCCTTTCATTGTTCTGATAAATGGTTACTTAGAATTGATTTTTCTAAAAAAATTATGCTATTAACTGATCTTTATTTTAAAATCTCAATTGTCTGATTGGTGTTTTGTTTGTTTTATCTAGATTTTATGTTGCTTGTATTGTTCATTTTGGTAGTCAAGTTTAGTTAGTTGGTTGGTTTTGCTTATACAGAACAAACAAAGATTTAAAAAAATCTCTGAATAAAAATGCTTTAAAAAGAAAACCAATGCTAAAATAGAGCTCATCTCTCTTCTTTTGCATCTCTCTCTGGGATCTTGCTCAACAGTTCAATATTTTGGAAGAACATTTCTTTTCATACAAGCTATTCTACCCTACCTGGAAGTAGAATTTTTTTATTGTTAAATTTCTTGGGGTGACATTGGTTAGTAAAAATTATGTAAGTCCCAGGTGTACAATTCTACAATGCACTATGTGTTGTGTTGTATGTTCGTCATCCAGAGTCAGTTCTGTTTCCATCACCTTCTTTCCCACCCCCTCCCCTCATACCCTCAGATAACCACTAAACTATTGATTGTGTCCATGACTTTGTTTCTTTGTTACTTTCAGTTTTGTGTTCCACAAATGAGTGAAGTCATACAGTTCTTGGTATTTTCTGTCAGTCTTATTTCACTTTGCATGATGGTCTCAAGGTCCATCCATGTTGTCATAAGTGACCCTATTGCATCTTTTCTTGTGGCTGAGTTATATTCCATTGTGTATATGTACCACAGTTTCTTTAGCCAGTCATCTATCAGAGGAAACTTCGGCTGTTTCCATGAATTGGTCACCACGAATAGTGTTACCTTGAACTTGGGGGTGCATATATCTTTTAGGACTAAGATTTTCAAATTTTCGGTTTAGATACCCAAAAGTGAGATTGCTAGGTCATATGGTAACTCTATTTTTAATTTTTTGAGAAATCTCCATATTGTCTTCCATATTGGTTGTACCAGTTTGCAATCCCACCAGCATTGTATAAGCGTTCCTTTTTCTCCACAGCCTCTCTGATACTTGTTTATTGTCTTGATGATAATGGCCATTCTCACAGGTGTGAGGTGGTATCTCATGGTGGTTTTGATTTGCGTTTTCCTAATAGCTAGTGAAGTTGAACATGTTTTTATATATCTGTTGGCCATTGGTATGTCTTCCTGGGAGAAGTATCTGTTCAGAGCTCTGCCCATTTTTTCATTGGATCCAGCTTTTTTAATGTTGATTTGTACAAGTTCTTTATATATATTAGATATTAGCTCCTTATCAGATGTATTGTTTGCAAGTATTTTCTCCCAATCACTTGGCTGTCTCTTTGGTTCTTTTTATGATTTCTTTTGCTGTGCAGAAGCTTTCAGTTTGATATAGTCTCATTCATTTATTTTTGCTTTTACTTCCCTTGCCTTTGAGGTTAGGTTCATTATGTCCTCTTTGAGCCTGAAGTATATTAAGGTTAGTACTCATGTTTTCTTATATACAGCTTATTGTTTCAGGTCTTCTGTGGGGGTATTTAATCCATTTTTAGTTAATTTTGGAATATTGTGAAAATTTGGAGTTTACATTCATTCTTTTGCATGTGGTTTTCCAATTTTCCCAGCACCATATCCTGAAGAGGCTTTCTTTTCTTCATTGTATTTTCCACTACTTTGTCAAAAATGATCTGTCCATATATTTGTGGGTTTATTTATGGGTTTTCGATTCTGGTCCATTGGTCTGTGTGTCTGTTTTTCTGCCATTACCAAGTTTTCTTGATTATTGATGCTTGTAATACAAATTGAAATTGGGGAGTGTGATGCATCCAATCTTATTCTTTTTATATAGGATTGGTTTGGTGATTTGGGGTCTTTTGTAGTTTCATATGAATTTGATGATCCTTTATTTCTTGAAGGCATGTCTGTGGAAATTTGATAGGAATTGCATAAATCTGTATATTGCTTTGGGTAATAGAGCCATTTTAACTATGTTGATTCTTCTAATCCATGAACACGGAATATCTGTCTGTTTCTTTGTATCCTCTTCAATTTCTTTTAATAATGTCTTATAGTTTTCAGTATATAAGTACTCCACATTCTTTGTAAAGGTTATTTATAAGTATTTTATTCCTTTTTCTGCAATCATAAAAGGTATTTTTTGTCTCATTTCTTTTTCTGAAATTTCATTTTTCTGGTATATAATTTTTGTGCATTGATTTTATATCCTGCAACTTTACTTTTTTTGCCTATCATTTCTAAGAGTTTTTGGGGGGCATCTTTATAATTTTCTATATAAAGGATCATGTCATCTGCAAAAAGTGACAGTTTAACTTCTATTCTCCCAATTGGGATGCTTTTTATTCCTTTCTCTTACCTGATTGCTCTGGCTAGAACTTCCAGTACTATACTGAATAGCAGTGGTGACAGGGGACATCCCTGTCTGTCTTTTTCCTGATTTTAGAAGAATAGGCTTCAGTTTCTCCTTATTCAGTATATTATTAGCTGAGGGGTTGTCATATACAGCCTTCATTATGTTGTACTTTTCTTCTATACCAATTGTATTAAGTGTTTTAATCATAAATGGATTTTGTATCTTGTCAAATGCTTTTTCTGTATCAATAATATAATCATACAGTTTTTATCTTTTAGTTTGTTTTGTGTGGTGTATCACATTGATTTTATTATATTCAGCAATCCTTGTGTTCATGGGATGAATCCCACTTGATTATGGTGTATAATCTTTTCAATGAATTGTTGTATTCTATTTGCTGGTATTTTATTTGGGATTTTTGCATCTTTGTTCATTAGAGCTAATTGGTCTATAGTTTTCTTTTTCTGTGTTATCCTTACCAGACTTTGGTATTAAGGTTATGTTGGCTTCATGCAAAGAGTTGAGAAGTATTTTCTCTTCTTCAATTTTTTGGAAGAATTTGAGGAGAATAAGCATTAATTTCTCCTTAAATCTTTGGCAAAATTCATTGTTGAGGCTCTCAGGTTCTGAATTTTTGCCTTTGGGTTAGTTTTGAATGTGTTTCAATTTCTTTACTGTTGATTGGTGTATTTAGATTGTCCAGTTTTTCTTGGTTCTTTTTGCAGATAATATTCTTTATATAGACAACTTTACAGACTCCACCAAAAAAACTATTAGAAACTATAAACAAATTCAGTAAATTTCAGGTTATAAAATTAATATACAAAAATCCATTGCATTGGCATATACTAACAATAAAATTTCAGAAGGAGAAATAAAAAAATTCCTTTTGCAATTGCAACGAATAGAAAAATACTTAAGAATAAAATGAACAAAGAATGTGAAAAAGCTATATGCTGAAAATTATAAGACATAATTAAAAGAAAATGAACAATACAAAATGAAATGGAAACCTATTCTGTATTCATGTATTGGAAGAACCAGCATAGTTAAAATGACCATATAGTCTAAAGCAAAATGCAGATTTAATGCAATCCCCACCAAATTCCCAATGGCATTTAAAATATATATATAAAAAAAAATCATCAGACTTCTATGGAATCACAAAAGACTCACAATAGCCAAAGCAATCCCGAGGAAGAGAGGTGATCAAGGCCAGAGGTATTGTACTCCCTGACTTCAAATTATACTACATAGTGCCAATAATCAAAACGGCATGATATTGACATAAAAACAGGCAGATGGACCAATGGAGTATAATTGAGAACCCAGAAATAAACCCAGGTAATTTTTGACAAAGTAGTCAAAAATATACAATGGATAAAAGAAAGTCTCTTCAATAAATGGTACCAAGAAAATTGAAAAGCCATGTGCAAAAAATGTGGAACTAAACTGCTCTCTCTCTCACCATATACCAAAAGTAACTCAAAATGGATCAAAGACATAAATATAAGACCTGAAATAATAAGTTGTATAGAAGAAAGCACAGAAATTCACCTTATGAACTTTGAGCTTAAATAGAATTTTATAAATTTTACTTCAAATGCAAGTAAAGTAAAAGCAAAAGTAAATGAATGAGACCATATCAAACTAAAAAGCTTATGCACAGCAAAATAAACTGTCAACAAAACAAAGAGGTAACCAACTATACAGGAGGAGATATTTGCAAACAATACCTCTGAAAAGAGGCTAATAACCAAAATATATATAAAACTCACAACTCAACAACCAAAAAACAATCAAATTAAAGAATGGGCAGAGTACCTGAGCAGACAATTCTCCTAAGAAGATACACAAATGGCCAACAGATATATGAAAACATCAACTTCACTAACTATTAGGGAAATGCAAATCAAAACCACAGAGATATCATTTCACATCTGTTAAAATGGCTATTCTCAACAAGACAAGTAATAATAAGTGTTGGGGCGGTTGTAGAGAAATATGTACCCCTATGTTCATTGCAACATTATTCACAGTGGCCAAGACCTGGAAACAACCAAAGTGTTTTTTGATAGATGATTGGATAAAGAAGGTGTGGTACATACAATGTATACACCATGGAATATTACTAGGTCATAAGAAAAGAGTGAATACTGCCCTTTGCAGAAATGTGAATAAATCTTGCAGTTATAATGTTAAGTGAAATAAATCAAACACAAAACATCTAGAACCCTATGACTTCACTCATATGTAGGACATAAAACTGAAAGCAGCAAACAAACAAGGCAAACAAATGAAAACTCATAGATATAGACAACAATTTAGTGGTTATCAGAGGGTGAGAGTGAAGGGGAAGTAGTATTATGGAACAGGGTAAGTGTGCCAAGTCTATGGTGATGGAAGAACTGACTGGTGAACCATGGTTGGTGAACACACATGTAACATGTAGATAATGTATTATGGAATTGTAAATTTGAAATCTATATAGTTTTATTAACCAATGTCATCCTAGTAAATTTAATAAATATATAAATACATAAATAAAGTGAATAAAATAAAAGTTTCATACCAGCAGCTTTTGCTCTGTCTTCTCTCTCCTCCCTCTCCCAGAGATATAAAATTATAAATGTTGGTTGAATATTTCTTAGATTTTATAGGCTTAATTTTAAAAAAATTTTTAACTGCACTAACACCTAGTAATAAGAAATTATATTCAACCAACCTGTGAACTCAAAAACAATTTTTCAATAATAATATAATAATAAATCTATTTTCTTAACCCATTTGTTTTTTAAGTGAGATCATAACCATGATGTATAAAAACTTGCATAAAAATGGCATTACTTACATGTAAAATTAAAATTGCTCTACTCAATTCTTTATTTGATAGAAATACATAGTTCCAGTTCAACCGCAATAACTTTCAAAATTTCAAGATTTCACATCAAATATGAATAAAAATGAGTCTTAAAAGTAGCACATTGAATTACACATATTTCAATCAGACTACATTCACTATATTCAAATTAAATCACACAGAAACTGTAATCTGAAAATGATTAAGTAAAATCTTACTTTAGAAAGCAATTTTCTTTCAATTTAGTATGCCAAGTGAAAGAAATAAGATAGTAAAAATAAAAAGAGAAATAAAAAAAGAAAAGATACAAAGAAGGAATGAAGGTACAGGGGAAGAAAATAAGAGAACACACAAAAAGTAAAAAGCAGCAGCAGAAAGGAAGAAAATATACAAATAATTTCTTAATTATTTGCAGAATATTGTAATTTTACTATCTTGGATATCACTGTTCAAAAGGATCTGTTAATCCTTTACTGTAAGACCTACTATACTGCAGAACAGAGCCTTTGTTTTAGAATTACATTTTATTTTTTAGTGGGTTTATAAGGAGCTGATTAACATTTTCTGTTCCTGGAGGTATTCTAAAGAAGTAAGACATAATGGTCTTGACACATGCCTTAAAATGTAACTGAAAAACTTTACTAAGTCAAAAAAGACAAGAAATCAGATTCATCTACAGAAAATATTCCTCAAGGATATTACTATTCCAGTGCACACTATGCTTATACGTAAAGCCAAAGGCTGAATTGTTGCATGCAAAGTCCCTTTTCTATTATAGCATCTTATCTACAAATTGGATATGGTCATTTTTCACATAAATTTTTGAATAAGAAGCTAGAATGTCAATTTTATCAAAGTTTCATCTGATTACAATGCAGAAGAGCTTTAAGCAGAGGCCTTTGGAAGCCCTGCTTCTACTAATATAGATATGGATAAATTATAAGCTTGCTTGATGTAGAATCCATAAGTTATACAGTAGTCATTTCTATAATAGAAGCAGTGGAATAGAAATGAGAATTCACAATTTGAGCACTTGTTTTACTATATCAAGGTTATTACACTGTGTGATGAAACTCATTAAAAACTTAACAATCAAATAAACTTAATTAATTATTGAAAAAAATATCCCCAACTCTCTCACAGATAAGTTTGATCATGCAACATATTTATCATTAATCTCTTACAAACATGCTCTAATTCACTATGGTTTTTTTCTGCTCATAAGTGCATCATCCTTGGGGCTGAGTTCGGTACCCGGAAAGGTTTGTTTTCTCAAATAATAAAAAGACAAGATTCAGAATAAACACAAGTTTGGCCCTTCTTATGTATTTTAGCCAGAATTGTAACTGCAAGGCCTAGGGGTACAGAAGAATTCAGCAACATAAGAATAAAGTTATATGCTAATGACTGAGGGACACAGATCCTTGCTAGCAATGTTGCAATACCAAGTAGACACACTCATCCCTTAATTTCTCATATAATATAAATGAACTCATCATCTGCTTGTGGTTATCCTTAGTGGATTAGATTTCTATCATAAACCTTAAATATTCCATTATTATTTTATAATAGACCTTCATATTAATCTTCACGAAAATCTAAATTATATAATTTTGCAAATTAATTTCTAAAATATTAAAGACATATATATACTATGAAAATACTACGCCTAAATCTAAATTATGTAAAACAGTGACAATGCTAATAATAAATACTTTTAATGAAAACCCATACAAATTTTAACATAACACTTTCTGCCTTTTTAATTGTAGGCAGCACAATACCCATTAATGAAATGGCAACTTTTATCAATAAAAATATTTGCAATTTACATATATTGCCATTTATTCCTTTGAATTATGTTTATATACTCATTACTATTTACACACTTTATTATTTTTAACAAATAAACATTACAAATATTACAAATATACCTAGGAGTAATGTTATTTTTAAATATCAATTTAAGAAATTCAATTCTCTTCATATATACATAATTTGTTTGGCATCCTCAAAATATCAAAAATGATCAATCAATGCATGGTATTTAATAAAATTTTCAGTTAATTTAAAAATTTACCTGTAGGTACAAATGAATACTATTTGTCATTTTATTCCTAGACACTTTAATCAATATACAGGCATGTTGGGATCAGCCAATTGCTATGGTTATATTCATTCATCTTTATGCTGACATTCATCCTATGGCAGCAAGGAGCACACACTGTAATTTAATTTGGTTAAAGGTCAATTCTTCCCATATGGATCTACAGATTCAATTAAATTTCACTAAAAAGAAAGAAAAATTTTCTTTTTTGGTATAAATAAACAATCTAATTCTAAAATATGTATCTACCTTGAAATTTTTTAGAATAGCTAAAATGATTCCAAAAAAGAACAAATTTGGAGGATATACACTACCTAATTTCATGACTTACTAGTATGAAATCATAGAAACCAAGACTGCTTTTTGGTGTCAGGATAGTAATATAAATAAATGGAACAAAACATATTTATATTTGCATACAAGGGCTTTCCAGAGAAAACTCCAGCCATAAATGCCTCTGCTTTTGCATTACATGGATGGATACTTTCCTGACAGCTGTCATATTATTCTGTTCGATAGCAAAGTTTATCTCTGCTTATGTGTGTGTGTGTGTGTGTGTGTGTGTGTGTGTGTTTTAAGTTAATTGTGACATGTCATCAAAACCAGCCAAATGAAAGGGAATAATCACCTAGATTAATTTGTTTTTATATTTGAAAACAGTAATGTTTTCTCCATTTCAATTTAAAGTTAAAGTAAATCCCTGGAGAATTTTTGAGTTTACATATAATTTACAATTTATTCAATAAATTATTCAACCATATTTTTAGTTTACATTTATTGATAATTTTTCTATTTCAGTTTTGAATATAGTTACTTATATAATTTTCCCTTAAATAAGATGTTACATATGTGTTAATCTCAAAATACTCAAGACTAGCTTCAGACATAAAGTATGCTAAATAAACAAGTATTTTCTATGAGCTAGTTTCAATGTAAAATGGCCATTTTTATCTGGGTTCTTCTCTGGCCACTACTTTTAAAAAAATAATATAAACCTAAAGATAAATAATTTTTCTTGAAGAGTAGCCATTAGAATTTTCTCTTAATTTTCCTGTCCTTTATCATTAAAAATAGTAAAATTTGCTTAGAAACAGTAAAAAAACTCAAATTAGTCAACAAAGTTTATTGAGGACATAGTAAAATTTCCTCACTCTGTGAAATGACGCAATTTCAAAAGTCTCTCCCAATTCTAATATTCTATGAGTCTTTGTGTGTGTAAATCTGTAATTTAACTTACTGATCAGTGATTTTCCTTACCAAAGATTTATGCTTCATTTTTTTAAAATTTCATGATACAGCCAACTGACTAAATCATCTCCATTTATATCAAATAGCATTTTTTATTCCAGTCATTCAGTTTTCTGTGATGTATAAACAAAAAGTACTTCTTAAAAGAATAAAATTAAATTATTCTTTTTTCTATGAAACTCTAGTAAATGTGAATTTAGTCTTCTCTTTAATGCCTTACCTCCTGTGGTATGGGGAAGGATAGTTTGCTTGGGAGTTAAAAAAAATGTGTGAAAAGAAAAACCACATCTAGACTTTTGTACCTACTCTCTGTCCTTTAGCAGACTGTACTAAAAAGAAATGCTAGCTTTGCGCAGTGGCAGTATGGTAGCCAATGAGGTTTATCCAAGACGTCATTATTGCTCATTGAAACTAAAAAGAAATGCTTATATAAGGAAGTTTTGTTTTTCAATATCAGAAACAAAGAGGTGATATAATTATAGATATTAAGAAGAGGGAGTTCCCTGGTGGTGTAGTGGCTAGGCTTTGGCGCTCTCAACACCATGGCCCGGGTTCAGCTTCCAGCCATGGAACCACCACCAAAAAAAAAAAAAAGAATTAAAAAACCAATAGGGGAATACTATTAATAACATTATACCAACATATATGATGATAATATAAGTGGATAAATTGCTTAAAATGCCAAAGTACACTCGAGAGAAACAGATAATCAAACTACCCCTATATACATTTAGAAAATTTAATCTGTAGTTAAAAACATCTTTTCAAAGAAAAACAATGTCCAGGTGGATTTTGCACTAGTGAATTCTATCACATTTTTAAGAAAATGATAATATTAATTATTCACAATTTCTTCTAAAATAAAACAGGAGAGCATTGTCTTACCTTACTTTGCAAATCCTGCATTACTCTGAAACCAAATCAACAGAGACAATGTAAGAAAACAAAACTACAGATTAATATCCCTCATTAATAAATAAGAAAGCTTCCTAAAAAATTGTAGCAAATTGAATACAAAAAATATGAAAATATAGTAAATCAAATCTAGGGAAATATAAACAAATAATTAATCATGGCAAATAAATTTCATCTCATAGGGATATCAATCAATTCAATTCAACATATCAATAGACTAAGAAAGTAAAATTCTATGATCCTTTCAATAGATGCAAGATGAGAGATAAAATTCAACACCAATTCTTTATAAAAAAAATGACTATTTGTATTTGCACTGGTGAGAATGTAAATTGGTACAGCCACTATGGAAAACAATTAAGATCAGAGTTACCATATGATCTAGCAGTAATCTTTCCTCTGGATATCTACCCAAAATATCTGAAAATGTTTTTACAAAGCTATATGTATACCAATGTTTATTGAAGGATTATTTACAGTAACCAAGACGTGGAAACAATAAAAGCATCCTTTGGTTGATGACTAAATAAAGAAGAGGTGGTACATATACACAATGGAATATTACTCAGCCATAAAAAGATGAAATTGTCATTGGTGACAACATGGATGGATCTTGAGATTATCATACTAAGCAAAATAAGTCAGACAGAAGAAGTCGAGAACCATATGACTTCATTCTTATGTAGGACATAAAATTGAAAGCAACAAAGGAATAAGATGAACAGAAAAAGAAACAAAAACTCATAGACACAGACAATGGGTTAGTGGTTACCAGATGGTAAGGAAAAAGGGAAGTGTTAGAGGAGAGGGGTGGTCAAATATATGATGATGGAAGGATAACTGATTCTGGGTAAACACATAATGCAATATATAGATGACATATTATAGAATTTTCATCTATATAATTGTACTAACCAATGTCACCCCAATAAATTTAATTAAAAAAATACCATTTGTAAACTCATAACAGAGAAAACAAAGGAAATCTCTAAAATTCTGAATGATACAATACTTAGTGATAAAAAAATTGAATATGTTTATCCTAAGATCAATAACAGGTTAGGGATATGCATCCTCACCATTTCTATTTCTCATTGTAATGAATGTAATAACCAATTTTACAGAAAATAGAAATTAATTAAATATTAATTTGAAATGAATAAATAAAATAGTTTTTTATGTAAACAAATGTCTATAGAAAATAAGTTCTTAGCACTCTACAAAAGTTACTAAAATTAATAAGTGAGCTTAGCAAAGTCAAAAGGTGTAACCTAAATCTAAATAATCAATTATATTTCTACATATTATAACCAACAATAGAAATGAAAATAAACATTTAAAATAACATGAGATGTGATATATTTAGATATAAACTTACAAAATATGTGCCAATGTACTCGCGATAGCTGAATAAATACATGAAGAGATATACTCTAATCATTAAACAGATAGCTCAATATCGTTAAAAGTCAATTCTTCCCATGTGGATCTACAGATTCAATTAAGTTTCCCTAAAAAAAGAAAGAATTTTTTTTCTTTTTTGGTATAAATAAACAATCAAATTCTAAAATATGTATATACCTTGGAATTTCATAGAATAGCGAAAATGATTCCAAAAAGAACAAATTTGGAGGATATACACTACTAATTTTATGACTTACTAGTATGAAATCATAGAAACCAAGACTGTTTTTTGGTATCAGGGTAGTAATATAAATAAGTGAAACAAAACAAAGTCCAAAAAGGCTCACATATAAGTGATGGATTGATTTGCAACAAAATTCCAGAATAATTCTAAGAAACAGTTTAGTGGTTACCTGAGCACAAGGGGAGAAGGGTTGGGGAGTTGGAAGTGGGGTGAAGAAGAGGGAGGGAGAGTCAAGTATATGGTGATGGAAAGAGAACTGTTTGATGCCTGCAAGAAACATTCTTTAAATTTAAAGATAAAATCCTGTGTAGATTATACAAAGAACAAGAAGGCACTATTATGTAAATATCAGATTAAGTGGTTTTCAAGACATAGGGCATTGTAGAGATTGAGAACGGTATTTACTCATGATAAAAATCAGTATATTAGGAAGACATAACCTTTGTATGTAGAATAATATTAGAGCTCAAAAATATATAGAACAAAACTTGACAAATATAATGGTGGAAATAGATGATCTCAAAATTATAGTTCAAGATTTTATGCAAGTACCTATTTAATTTTAGCAATACTACCACTACTTTTGATTTAATTGATAGCTGCACTGGTTTTTTTAAGGTGCATATAATATTATAATATTCTCCAAGATAGACCATATGTTGAGTCATATAGCCAGTTTTAATAAATTTGTAAGTACCTAAATCATATGAAGTTATCTGGCCACAATGGAATTAAATTAGATAATATAATATATAAGGCCAGTCTAATAAATTTTGCCTCCACTGTAATATTTTTTGTTATATTACCCATATCTGGATACAAACAGTTCTATGTAGTCACATAATATCTCTTATCCATCATTCTAGACCTAACACAAACAAATGCTTACATTTTTCAACTAGGGTACATTGAAATGAAAGAGTTTTAAGACGTTTGGTTCAAACAGCATGCTGTTATTGAATTCTTAACAATGGAAAAATTTCCTCCAATTGAAATTCACAGATGAATGCAAGCTGTTTGTGATCAGTGGTTTCAAAAACATAATACTAATTTTTATAAAGGATAGATTTAAAAAATTAATGCAACATTGGTGGGAGTGTATTGAAGTGTGCAGTGATTTTGTAGAAAAATAATTATGCAGCTTTGAAAATAAATGATGTAGGTATTTTTTTTTATTTTATTAAAATAGCTTTTCTCATTCATTTCTTATTTAAGTGGAGGCAAAATTTATCAGCCCATCCTCATATATAGAAAAACTCTCACATATTAAAAAGAATTAAAATATAATTCTAAACAGTCAATGGCTCATAAATAAAATGTTCCATTTAATAGATTGTGTGATTTTATAATGTTTAAATTATGAAATACTTAAATATACTTAGTTGTCATATGTTCTACAATTAATTTTTTTAAATAAAGTGCATTGAATTAATTTTTTTATTCTAATATTTAACAAAATAAAATAAAAAAATCAAGTCTATACATATTTTATAATTATCAGTATAAGTGGAACAACCTGGTAACATAATGTTTAATAAGTTTTGGCCAAAAAGGAAAACATTTGTGACATAGTGCAACAAAATGCTTAATTAACTCTATTCCTAAGAACTATGTTGAAAATTAGGTTTACATAGATGAAAGAACATTTCAAGAAGATCAAACTGAGAATATAATTGAATAGATTAAGTTCAACTCCTCAATTATACTCCAGTTCAGAAGTTCATATATTACTTCAGCCCCTCAACAACACATGAGTAATCACCAGATACTGTCATATTCCTGAGTCATTTCCATCTAGGAAAATAATTTGTAGTACTGGTTGCACTGATGTCACAGAGAGAGTAAGAAAAATAGAAAGGAAAAGGAGGGAATGGAGAGAAAGATAGACGGTATATTAATTAAGTTTTTCCAGAGAAACAGAATCAATAGGATGTGCATGTACATATATATACATATATATAAACATACATACCAATATATAATGTGTATATCATTTATACCTATATGGTAAAATGTATGATATATATGTGTGTGTGTGTGTATACATATACATATATATATACATATACATATACATATATATGTATATGTAAGTAGAGAGAGAGATTAATTTAAAGAATTATCTCATGTGATTTTTGGGAACTGACAGGCCTAAAATCTATGGGGCACCTGTTAAGTTGGAGACTCAAGGAAGGGTTGATGTTTCAACTTGGAATTTGAAGTCAGTCTGGAAGTGGAATTTCCTTTTCTTCAGGAAACTTCATTGTTTTCTTTTACGGCCCTTACCAATTGAATAAGGCCCACTCAACTTATGGATGATAGCCTCATTTATTTCAAGGTTGGTTGATTTAAATGTTAATCACATCTATAAAATACCTTCAGAGCAATACCTAGATTGGTGTTTGACCAAAAATTGGGCACCACACACAGCCTTGGAAAGTTGACACATAAAATTAACCATCTCACATAGGAAAGACTAAGTCTGTTAAGAGAAAAATATAATCCAATCAAAGAATAGAAGAAAGTATTCTCTAATTGTTTTCTATAGTAGAGTAACTTAATAAAATGTGCACATATTAAAAAATTGAAATAGGGGGTTCCCTGGTGGTGTAGTGGCTAGGCTTTGGCACTCTCATGGCCACAGCCTGTGTTCAATCCCTGCTCAGGGAACAAACCAAAATAAATAAATAAATAAATAAATAAAACACTTAGATTACACCATGTAAAAAAAATTTTAAATAATGATGTATTTAATTAAATATAAGATAGTAACACAGATTTTATAGCTAAAATGTGGGTTTTAAAAAAATAGCACTATTCCTTTAGTAATATAAAAGTAAAGGTAGAGGTTATTCCATGCTGGAAACCAAATGACAGGCAGAGAAGACATATTTGAGGTAGTCACAGGGAATGTAGAGAAAAACAACTAACACTTAAAAAGCAAGAGAGGAAACAAAGTGTATGGAAGAATCATTAAAACAAATCAACAATACATGTATTTCCCTTTGGAGTAGAGAATAAACAAATAAAACAGAAAATTTATACTCATCAAAAATGGTGAAACATTCTCTCCATTGGAAACTCAAATGAGACAACAAAATTTCAGATCAGTTTATATTTTACTGTAAGAAAAAAGTGAAATAAATGATCCTGATATATATGCTCATTATACTCATAATGGTCAAGATAAAGCCTTTATAATGGCTTCCAAAGAAGTAGAAAGAAAGAAAATCAAAGTAGGCTACCTGTAGGAGTCTGGGGACCCAGTCCACAACCTCATATGGACTGGCTAAGAAATCCGTAAGGCCACCGCATCATGATGAATGAATGTGTACTGATTGTACCCTGATGCATAAGCAGGGACTGTAAGTTTTCAGGCTGCATACAGCTGGGAAAGGACTGATAGAGATCTGTGCAAACACAGAAGGAATGTATGTGATCATGATGTGGGTGCCAGCCAGGAAACTATCTGATTGAGCTTTACTTGCCCTGCCCTTTATCCCCCTAGCTTGAACATTAACTTAGACCACCTATTACTAGTTAACTCTGCAGACAGACCCATACTCCCCTTTTCTCCTGCGTCAGCTAACCTTAGGCACTTTGCCAACTTCCTGTTAAACCCACACAATAAAAATGGCAAAGAAGAGAGCCTTGCGAGGTCTCTATCCTTCGAGATGGCCTTTCCCTCTTCCTCTTGACCAAACTTTTGTGTTGTGAATAGTTATTCCACATGTCTCAAGTGATTCCCAGCTGGCTGGAAACTCACAAGTGGTGACCCTGATATGATTCGAGTGGAAGCTGTGTGCCCAGAAGAAACTCAGTAGCCATATACCATGGGAAATTCTAGTAGGGGACAGTCAGTCCCTCCTCGCTCTTTGAGAAAGGGACCTATGAACGTAGTACAGGAGGGATTTTCTAACATGGGACAGGAACTTACTAAGGAACAGCGTGTTTATGTTAAACCTTTTGTATCTTGAGTAGTTACATCTCAAGTGATTCCCAGCTGACTGGAGACACACAGCTACTTAAAGTAAAAAAAATCTAGACTTATTTTTTGCTGTTCTATAACTACTTTTAAAGCCACACAAGGTTTGAGCAATATCCATGGTCTTAACATCAAATTAAAGACCCTGGTAACTTAAATAGCCATGAATCTTCCTAGAGATTAAAAAAAATAATATTAAACAGGCAAAAGAGTAATAATTGAGTGTGAAGGTATGTTTCTATTTCAATCTGAAAATAAGATTTACATTGTTTATAACTATGGAAAAATAATAAAAATAATATATCTTTAAAGAGTGATTTAGTAACAATTTTGAAAATCAGAATTTATGGGAGAAGAGGTGTCTGAGAAAAAATTATTATTTTTCTTACAGCAGCAAATCTATTTCTAGACTGTAAGCATAATACTTTTTAACTCTTTAACCCTGCAACACTTACTTGAGAACTAGGTTTTCTTATGTTGAAAGACATATAGCTGTTAATGCCATTTGGCTATTTGTTGTTTTATCTTAATATTTATATATTGCATATTTTAAAATAAGCATATTTATTTCAAAATCAGTTCATTTTTTTCTAAAATATCATATATAATATTGCCATTCTCTTATTATATATTAATGAAGGTATTACATAAACCCTTGGAAATACCACAATGATGAGGCAAAGTATGAAGTTCTAGAAATCACTCTCTCAATGGAAGCAACAATTTAGTTGGCAAGACCTATCAGAGTCGACTATTTTGGAACACTAGAGTTTATTTGAACACTTGCAGCATTAAGGGAGTGTTTTCTTTTTGATGAAGAAAGAAGATGATAAATTTTGGTTAATTTTAGTATTTAGTGTAGCAGCTACCAACCTCCAGGCCCCAGGCCCATGACAGGTAGCAATGAGGATGTTGGCCTCCGTTCCTGATTTGGCTTACTGATGGCAGTCAGCAAAAATGATCTTAACTTCCAAGGACCAGGACTGTATGTTTTGATCTGACTGGTAGTTCAGTGAGAGGCCATTGCTGGAAATGAAGATTATTTCTGTCCCCTTAAGTTATGGTAGATACTCTATTGGCAACCATTACAGGGAATTTAATGAGAGAACAATTTCTCTCTCTGTCTCTCTTTCTTTGTTACACTAAACATTCAAGGAAACCTCTGACTACATAGGTAACAGACATCAGATCAGTGACCATATAAAAAATATAGCCCTTGCAGAAGTAGTTTAGAATAGGCAATAAACAGACTACCATTAATACAACCTTCTAATGGTAACATGAACAATTTCTGGAGAAGGTGGGGAGAATCTGATTTCTACAGTTATCAAGCTACATTATTCAAAATGTCCAGTTTTCAACAATAAGAAACAAAATTACAAATTATACAAAAAAACAAGACAGTCCATTTTCAGGTTAAAAAAATTAACAGAAAATGTCCCTAAAAAAGCCAAGATATGGGACATACTAGACAAAAACTTTAAATTCAGTATCTGAAATATGCTCAGAGGGCTAAAAATAATGCACAAAAAGTTAAAGGAAATCAAAGAAATAATATACAAACAAGTACAGAATATTAATAACAAAGATAGAAATTATAGAAATGAACCAAATAGATATCCTGGACCTGAAAAGTATAGTAGGTGAAATAAAGATTTTATTAGGAGAAATTCATTGAGAGATGTTAGCAGATTGAAAAAAATCAGTAGCTACACACACACACACACACATATTGTAAGTTGTGGCAATAATAATATAAAGGAAGAGAACATAAAGAAAAAGAGCACAATTAATATATGCTATTGAAGTGAACTTTTTATTATTTTTGGTGATATTGGTATAAATTTAAGATAGTAATTGTAATCCCCATGTAACAACCAACAAAATGTACACAGAAAAATAAATGAAGATTAAATCAAAATGATAAAATAAAATAAAATTAAGCACTACAGAAGGAAGAACAGAAAGAATTAAGAAACGGAAACAAAACTATTAAAAAGTATAGAGAGAAACCTCCGGCGGTCTTAACGGTTTTAACCGTTCCGGCTCACCGTGGCGGCTCGGAAGACAAGCTGTCGCGAGCCGGTTCCTGCGTACTCCGGCGGCTGCTGGTGCCGAATCAGTCGTCAGAAGGGACTCCATGTGGTTTTAGTAATGAAGTAAGGCACACAGACTCTGGAGCCAAACTGTACCACTTCACTAGCTATGAGACAAGTAGGTGGTTTACCTCTTAATGACCAAGTAGTTTTAGAAATCGACCCTCTAGCAAGTTTCAAAATAACTAGACCCAACTCAGAGGAAGTAGAGTTGCTCCTGTTGCACAAAGATGTCACGCTGCTCCAGTGAAGTCGATGTGATTAGAACTCGACTGTCTACTTGTGAGGATAACACTGTCGTTTATGCATATGAACCAAATACTGCATGTTTCAATAATGTAAGTGGTGTATCTGATGCATGCAGCACTGAAGAATCCTGCACTAAAGAGCAACAAAAAACAAATCTGGATGTGCTAAGATATTGCCAGCTTTAACTTCACCTGTTGGAACTGACCCTTATATGCTAAAACAAAGTTGCTTTCGTGATCTTTCAACCTGGTCCATAGATGAAGTGATCCTGTTTCTGAAAGGAATTCTGTTATTCAGCCCGCTTGCTGACCTCTTCAGGCAACATGACGTTGATGGGGAAGCTCTGCTACTGCTTGATAGTGACATAATGATGAATTACCTGGGGCTTAAATTAGGGACAGCTGTTAAGTTGCACCACTACATCCAACAACTTAAAGGAGAAAAATATTTTAATCAGTTTTGTAGATTTAGATTGGACATAATTCTAGGAAGAACAGTGCCATCTTGATGTAAAATCATTTTTGTACCCTTGGAAGTTTTTGTTGTGTAGAAGGTTCCTCTAAAAATGTTATATCCAGAATTGCAAAAATACATTACAGTCCAGTCTAATTTTTATTTTTTATTTTTTTTTTTGTATGTGGGTAGCTCCCTGGCTAGGAATCGAACTCAGGCTGCAGCATTGACAGCGCTGAAGCCTTAGCCACTACACCACCAGGGAACTCCCCCCAGTCTAATTTTTTAGTATTAGCATATTCACATTGGTAGTTCTTTTATCTTTTTATTGTTTTATCATACAGTTTACACATATATTTCATGTAGGATATAGAAAAACAGCATTGATTTTGGTTAATGTTTACATATAAAAAAAACCAACTAAATCCCAAAGGGGAAAGTATCAGAGATTGACAATTTCTCTAATGAATAATCCCTGAGAACCTTTCCTCAAAAGAGTATTTCAAGATGCAACTGCAGATACCGTCTCTTTCTCAGATAGTTCATGTCTCAGATAGTACAGTGTTCTGTTCATGTTCTACCAGTTTTCAGAAAGGGAATAGCCATATAAAGCTTTCATTATTATTTCTCTGTATGATGTATTTGTTCCTATTTAAAGAACAAAAAAAAATCAAGCTTATAAACTTTCATGAAGTGTGTTTACCAGTTTTTTGATAAAGGATAGTGGTCATTTCAGATGCTAGATCCACTACAATGGTGGTTTGGGTGGAGTCTGATTGTATTCTTTTCCAATAAATCTGTTATTTAAAACTCAGTATTTTGTCTAAACACAGATGTTTAACCATTTATTTGTAGCTCACATTTCTCTATAAAGATAGCTATGTGCACATTTTTAAAAGATACATATTTTGTCTCTGTATTCTTCATATGGATAGTGTTATTATTTTATTGCATATCTGAAGTACACACAAGAAAACCATTCCTTTTGAATTTTAAGTGGTACATCGTACTTCTACAGAGGTAAAGATTAAGTCTGTCTGTAGTGATAGTTCTCATTCTGTAATCATTTGCCATTACTGATACCTCACCTAATGCTTCAGGGTTTCCATACAGGGAAGTTCTCTGTCTTGTGCAATGTTTTGAGTTAATTTGCTTTCTGAACCATTTATCCTACTAAACTTTGGAAGGTACATCCTCATATGTCATTTCAGATTTTATTTTAAAAATTAGGACTTTCAAGCAAAACATGTTCATTGTTATTTTGTTATTTATTACATAGTTATAATGTATAACATTTGTTGTAATGTTTACAAGCTACGAGAATTGGTGCTAAGTATATTAGTCCTTTGATATAAATGTCAATGAAGTGTTCACCAGGGGTCTTACTATAATTTTCATTTTGGAAAAAGACCATGTCCTTTATAAACAAATGCAACTGTTTACTCAGCATGCGTGACCTATAGAGTAGTTTTACTCTGTTATTCCTTTGTGTTAGAAGGCAAGAGTCTAATTTCTACTTTCAGTCTTCTCTCAACTTGTTTGTGTGAAGCTGCTGTGCCTAGTTGAACAGTCCTCAGATATCTGTATAATACTACTATGTTTCATAGTTCTTGGATTTTATTTTATTTTATTAATTCATTTTTATTGTTGGACTTGTTGGCATGGCATCTGTTGGCGGGGATTGCATGGGTTTCAGACGTATGGTTCTGCGGTGCATTGTCAACTTGATGTATAATAAGGATTTTAAAATATAATAAAGTTAAATAACTGTGGCAAAAAGAAAAGGTATAGAGAAAACAGAAAAATGTGAGTAGTAAATTCTTTATCAGTAATTAAGTTAAATGTAAATTGATTAAATTTATCATTAAAAGAAAGATCGGCAGAAAGAATTTAAACAATGGTAAATCTATATACTGTTTACAATACACTCACTTTAGGCATAAAGACACAAATGGGTTTAAAGTACAAATATGAAAAAGATGTTGCATGAAAAGAGTAACCAAAAGAGAGTTGAGGTAGATACACTAGTATCAGACAAAACAGACTTAAAGTAAAAAATTTGTGCAAAAGACAATAAAGAGCATTTTGATTAAAAAGTACCAGTTCATCAAGAAGATAAAACACTATAAGTATATACTCACAAAGCAACATAGTCTCCAAATATATGAAACAAACATTGACAGATTTGAAGAAAGAGTTAAACAATTCTGTCATAATAGTTAAAGAATTCAATACCTCACTTTCAATAATGGATAAATCATTTTGACTTAAGCTCAATAAAAAAATAGAGAACTTAAACATTGTAAATGGACTAGATTTAACAGGGCTAGAACAGATAATTAACCCAAAAAGAGAAATACAGTTTTCTTAAGTTACATAAATCATTCTACGATAGACTATTTATTAGGTCTTTGAGAAGAATGAAGAGGAAAACTCAGCGTTCCAGATCTTATGGGATACAACCAAAGCAGTATTAGAGGACAATTGGTAGCTGTAGATGCCTACATATGGCCAATAAAATAATAATAATAATAATAATATAAGCCTTTAATGAATCAGAAGAAGATGACAAATTGACAAGATCTTAAGGTTAGGTGTTAGTGTATTTAAGAACTGGAGAGAGTTTTTGATTAAAGCACATTAAATGAGAAGAATAATATAAGATGAGGCTGGAGAGCTATACAAGGCAAAACATATAACACCTTAATTTTGACAGTGTTGAATATTTCCTGAGCTCTGTGATGCTGGAAATTCTTCCACCCTTAAGTGTTCCAGGAACCTGCTTTCAACCAAGAAACACCATTTTTCGGGTGACTTTATTAAGACAGATGACAGGGCCAGACACAGTCGCTCCAAATTCCCATTTATAGCTTTAAAAAAAAGCTGAACTATTTCATGCACTGATTAATCAGAATAAAATTTCCATTAACCTCTTTGATGAAACTTTAGTTAAGATTCTTCCTTCTCCCAAGTACCTGAACTTTAACATACTTACATCATCAATCGCTCCTGAGATAGGTTGATTTCAGGGTAAAACATTCTCTAATCTACTGTTTGATCATGTGCCATTCCACCAATCTTCCTACTTTCCTACACTAAGTTCTTTTTAATCTTATTCACTCATTATAATAGAAAATCCCTTTTCTGCCTGACATCTGAAACATTTGCAGATCTCATGTTCAGAACTTTCGTCCTCTTGCAAAAGTTTATTTTTCCCTATTACAAATATCATTTTCCCATTCTTGCAATAATCTTTTTGAATACAGTCTCTCCTTATCTAAATTTTGATTTTTTTATTTAAAAATTAACATGATATGAATTTAAGATATTATTAGATTCTTGAAAGCCATTATAATATACAATACAAAAAAAACTATGTGATACATTGGAGTTCGGATTTACGTCCCTGATTAAGCTGTGGAGCAAAAATACTAGGGTGAGGCCAGAGTGTCATTTTAGTACACTATTGCAAGAATGGAGACCGGTGTTAGTGGTTTGGTCTGTAACAGGTACGGTGGAGGTAGAATTCTTTAGGAATTAATGTGGAGGCTATGAAAACAGACATTGTGGATGGATTTTGGGTTGAGTTGAGAAAAAAGAAGAATCAAAGTTGATTTCTGCATTCTTGGCAAGAGTAGTGGGGATAGATAATGGTATCTTTTATTGGAAATGAGACAGTTGAAAGCAGATTGGTGCTGGTTTTTAGAAGAGATACGAAGAGATTTGTATCTTTAAATCAGGAGCTCAGAGGAAAAGAAAAATATGGACAGGGAACATAAATTAGAAAATCCTCAGAATAAAGCATAAATGCAAGCCATAGTTAAAAAGAAATAAGAACAGTAAAGAAGGCCTACCTTCTACTTCTAAGGCATTTCATTTTTCTGTGAACTTGATTTTAAAAAACAGTAATAATTAGATTGAGAAGCTGCTCACTCTGACGTAGGAGATAAGCCAGGTGGCTTGTCATGTCATACAATGGAAAATTTTTACAATTTACTTGTTTTATTCTATTTTTACAGTGCAGAGCACTTCCAAATACTGTTGTGGTGAATGATTTTTTTCACTGACATCTCTCTTTCCTCCCAGTTGTTTTTAATCTCAAGTGCTGCTAAAATGTGTTCCAAGCATAGGCTCTGCCTACTCGTTTTTAAGTTTATCTAACACTCTCACATAGTCATTAAATGGCTGTATTTCTGTATTAGACTGTAAACTTGCAGTCTATTCCTTCATTCTTTAAAACACTGAAAATACTCGTACAAATAATTAAAATGTAGACAGATAAATAAGTTGAAAGGAAGAACAAGAAACTCAATTTGTGGCATGATGAGGTTATGGCACCCATTATACTCAGGTCAAGAAAAAAAAAAGAATTTAAGGTGCTTCAGCCTAAATTCTTTCATAATCTATGTTAATTAACACAATGTTTTAAAAACGTCTGAGTGTGGCAGCTAAGAGAAAAAATAATACTTGGAAATTAACTTTGGAAGAAATAGAAGAAGGTGTTTATATCTCTGAGAGTTAAACTGTTCCAACTAGCAGAGATGGAGTTCTTCAAAATCTAGCACTTGGTGTGTGTCATGACATTTTCTATAAGTTTTTAATATAACATCATGGGTAGGTAACAGAAAAAAATTCAATAGCTGATTATCTAAGACCTGATGCATATTCTTTGTAAATAATCAGAGTTTTGACTTTTCAAATTTACAATAAAATATAAAATCTTTATATGTGCTATTTGGAGCTTTAAAGAATGCTTGAAATGGATAAAGTTATAGTACATTTCTTTTTTATTTTATTCATGGTACTTTGAAATTATTTTTGAAGCTTACAATGCCGAATTCAGTTATTTTTGTAGTTCTTCAAACAGGTTTAGAATGATTTTTTACAGAGTGAAGTAACATGTAATTATAATGGCTGTTATTTGAGAGCATATCAAATGATTTTTATTTATGTTTTAATACATACAAATACAGTTATATATTTTGTAGCTTTATATTTCTTACAAATATATTATTTATGTGATATTAATACATCCTATGATTACATAAATATTTATTAAAGAACATAAATATATAATTTTGGGTATTTTTGGTTTTTTTAATATATAGCTAAGTTAGAGATGTAAACCAGGGGTGTCCATTCTTTTGGCTTCCTTGGGCCACATTGGAAGAAGAATTGTCTTGGGCCATGCATTAAATACACTAACACTAACCATAAAAAAGGATTCATACATAATTTCTGTAATGTTTTAAGAAAGTTCACAAATTTGTGTTGGATATATTTTAGGGTTAGTTTGTAGCCCATGTCATAAAAGAATCAGTGGCCTATTATAGATGACATAATTTCAGTTCTGATTGAAGTGATTGTTATCATTTCTAATTGGGACAGAATTTCCTTTATTTTTATTTATTTATTTTTTTTGGTGGTTCCCTGGCTGGGAATTGAACGCAGGCCGTGGTGTTGAGAGAGCCAAAGCCTAGACACTACACCACCAGGGAATTTAACTTTTTAAAATCAATCCTTTAAGAAAGTGAAACGTGTAAAAACTAAAAATAATTTAATGTAAATATTAAATAAATAATTTATACAAAGGGGGTAAAAAACTTGTTTTGATATGATGTAAGGAAATTTTTCAGGTGGTTTATGTGAATTTCTCTGAAGACTGATTTGTAATATTGACTTGATCCTCACAGTGCATGGGGCAAATAAAAGCTATTGAGTTCATGAAAGTATCACTCAATTGTGAAATTTTAACAGTTCATTATTTATACTCAGACTGGTGTCCAACTTTTATAATATTTTAAAAAATAGTCCTTCAATAAACTGGTACTTAGGTTTATCAATATAACTATTTTATCAGTGCAGACGCTATGCCTAAAGGACAAGTCCCAACTAAAAAGTTGCTAATATGTCTGGATTGTTCAAACAAAACAGAAGAAAAGGTTATTTTTTAATCAAAATAAATTTTAGATCGCTGGACCTTATTTGTTTGACATCTTTACCCTTTAATTTATTTTTAGGATTCATTTAACACTTTTGTTGAACCAGCATGACATTTAAGGTTTCAAAACATGAATTTTCCACTTTACTGGTTGGAAATTAAATCAATAGTCTTTCCATTAAGTGTCAAGATCATTACATATTGACCTATTTAAATTGTTAATATATAGAATAAATTTGCAGTTTCAACTGGGTTAATATTATTAAATTATGCTTATTTTTGCATTGCAGTTAAAAAAGATTAAGAAATTAAAATTGTTTAGTTCTTTTAGTTGTCAATTGTTTTTTGGTTGACAGGTTAATCAGACAAAAGGTATTTTATTTTAGAAAATGACTAATTCTTTTTTAGCTTTCACTCAATTCTATTTTTATTATCTGCCCTTAACAATTAAAACTCAAAATGGTTAAAATGTTTTGGATAACAATGCCACATTAGATAGATAGACATTGTAAGTGTTCCTATCTTGTTAATTAAATCATCTAGGTATATTAGCAGCTATCTGAAAGGAGCTAAATCATTTACTAATTTGTCAAATGTGAATAATTTGGAAATTTCTTATATCTTTGATATTTTAAAAAACATAATAGTTTTCTGGGAGTTTCTCCCAGTGAGAAGTAATTCACATACACACACACACACACACACACACACACACACACACACAAACATACATAGAAGAGGAAGGTTGAGCTATTTGAAAGTCTTAAAGCATTTTTTTCAATGTATTTGATCATTTAGATAATAAACACTAATATTTCATAACCTTAAAATACTAGAATGCTATTTATTATATTCATTTTACATTTGAATTTTGGAACACAAACTACTAGCATTCCAGGTGGGTGTTCCTTGGCCAGTGGCTGCATAACTCTAATCTCCCCCTCTGTCTTCATATGGTCTTCTTTTCTCATGTCTGTATTCTGTGTCTCTTCTAAGGACATTTGTCCTTCAATTTAGGACCCACCAGAATATAGAGAAATCTATCATCTTGACATTAACTTAAAACATCTGCAAAGATACTTTTTCCAAATAAGATTACATTTATAGGTTCTGGAACATGGTCATAGCTTAGTGGGGCCACTATTTAACTCATTACAATACATCCACTGGCCACTGTTGGAAGAAACTACTTACCCTTGGTTTGTAGACAAACTTTCTGAAGAGTTATCTTTGAGCCTTCAGCCCTAAGTTTGCATGCACCCAGTTTTTTTATCTGCCTCCTCTCAAGTATGGTCTTTATTCCAAGACTCTTATCTTCTTAGAAATAAACTCAAATTATAATTATCTGATGGTATGATTTGAATACATGATAATGACTGGTGACTCCTTCATGTAGAAGACATGTGACTTCCTTGCACAGCAGAAAGTCAGAAGAATCTGGAGTCAGAAGCTAGGTTCTGTGAATTTTGAGGTTTGGCATTGTAACCTAGTCCCTTTATCTCTTGTGACTCAAGTAAGCCTCTGTGACTAGGAAATGCCCTACATATTCCATACAATTCCAGTTAGGTACACATATGAAATAATACAAAAAATACTCTGAAATGTAGTATTTTCTGCAGAAGATTTTAGGCAAAGATTTGATTTGAGGGAGAAGCAAGAACATAGCTACTGTTTCAAGAAAAGACAAATGATAATTTTTATATTTTCTTTTTGCTTCTAAAGGTCATTACATCATTGATATATTGTCCTATTAGGTGCTTTATGTTGGCAAATTTCAGGACAGCTTCACTATAATGCCTTCAAGCCGTCATGTTGTCAAGCACCTGATCAGGTTCACAAGCTTAGGGACTAGCAGCCCATGGAGAAGAGAAGCAGTTAAGGGAGTCTCTGACTGAGGGAACTTTCCTTTTGGGTGGCCACAATACTATCAGAGGAGCTCATACTTGAAGGTAAAAATAGAAGTCTTGCAGATTCTTACCTGTCTACCTCAGTTATAAAGACCCCAGTAATAGTCATTTAGATTCACAAGTATGGTCGGAGAGCAAGTATAATACATTCACTAGAAACATGACTAATAAGTATATTTCAATCCTGAATATTGGAAAGAAAACCACTGCAGGCAAAGGAGCAATCTCTGAGTCTCTCAGACATGCTTATCAGACACTTGTTGTTTCATTACTAAAGGATTAGATAAGAGGCATTCAGAACATGAAGGATTTAACTCTATTGATGGTGATGCTTACTTCAATTGCTACAAATTGAAATGTGAGATCATAATACTGCAAAAGCAGTATCATGACTTATAATCCTGCCATTGTTGAGTCAATATTAGAAGAAATGGCTTCCTTGACATCAGTCATTTTTCAAAGGTGTTTAATTACTACAGAACAAAAGAAAATATGAGCTACAGTACACCAATTAAAATATTAAAGGGGAAAGTGAAATTTTCTATAATTTGTATCTAGTAAAAACATCTGTCTGATTGGTTGTGGAAAAAAAAAGCTTTACATTTGCTTTATGCAGACTCGTCCTTGCCATTCTAAACTAAAATTTTACTGTGACAAAAAAATTGGACATTAAAATATTACTATTTATGCAAAATAAAACAGTAGCTAAAACATAGTGGATATGTGAAAATATTAGTCTTTCCACAAAATACTAAAAAGAAAAAAAAATAGGAAAAGAAAGGAAAAAACTCCTTTCTTTAAAATGATCAGTCAGTTACCTCAAATGCACATTTACCTATTTGAGGTGGTAAGTAAAGTAAATAAATGTCAACTATTTGATCACTAAGTGCATTGTGTCCTGACTCTTGTCTGAGCATGCTGCCAAGAAATTATTTATTTATTTATTTATTTATTTATTTATTTATTTTTACTTTTAGTGCACTAATGTACTTTATTCGTATATACGCCTTTGATAAACTTCAGTGTATAACATTTTCACGTAAGGTAGGGAAAGTGCCCCAGGAAAGTAGAGAAAATTTCAAACCTTTCTTACCTGAAACAAAGAGCTATTGCTCAGTATAAATACTAGAACTCCCATGAAAACTTTACGAGTACTTGTTTTGCCTCTAACTAGACAAGAACTTCTCAAATAAGGAACTTCTTCTAAATCTGAAATAGTAATTCAGATCTATACACCAACTTACGTTTTGGCTTAAAAGGAAGATCCTTTAAAATGCAAAAAATAGAAATTAAAATGTCCTATGAATATAAGATATTGGATAATGATATAGGACTTACTTCTACCTGTGTAAATTATTACTAGGATAAGTCTGTGTGTACTTGTTTTTAGAAACTCAAAAAACCTTAAAGGAAAAATCTTGTATGAGGTGATGATGAAAACTAAACATGTGCAGACACAAGAGAAAATAACTCCTCCCTTTCAAACTGATATTATAAAATGACCTATTAAGAACAATTTCAATAAATCATAAAAATATTTTTAACTGACAAATTTCAAAAACATTCTAAAAAATTTTCATATTTACTAAAGCCAATGTTTCCAAATAAAGATTTTTTCATATTGTCATAATAAAAATACAAAAGGAAAGGTGTAAAAATTTATTACTCAAGTTTTTATATGAGTATACAATGAAACATCCATATATTCACTGAATATTAACCTTGGAAATCCAAACGTTATAGGTAATTTATCTCTAAACACAAAGCAAAACACATAAACTATAAGTTAGGTAAGCATATGTATATGTTAATGAAACACTTTTAATCAATGCTAAGGGGAGGTGTTATTTAAGAGTGAACCATCAGCAATAAAATTACATTTCCATATCTGTGGAAATGACATTCACAAACCCATGTCTATGCACTGATATTTAGGTCCTCTTCAGTTGTATTAATGATATTAACTAGTTTAAATCATTCAACAATGCTAAGTTGAGTTGCTTTTAATAAGTTTTAAGTGGCACCAGTATATTTTAATTGGAATCTGTAACCTAATGAGAAAACACAAAAGGGTACACATATGAAACAAATTTTGTATTCTTTATTTGTTTTTTGCTCAAGAAAAAACATTGCAACATTCCAAACTTGTGCTTTCTATCTTTGGGGAATGACACAGAATTGCTGGGGCCAAAGCCTAAAATTAAGTAAACTTATTGCTAAAGGCTAACTGATAATGCTAGACCTAGAGAAAAAGTTTCCATTGCTTCCAAGGGGTTGAAAGTGTGATACATATAAATGTGGAATTGCTGATCCTCACATGACTATTTAGGATTCATTTGATGATTAACAGAAAAGGATTCCTGCACATAACAGACAAGCTAATAAGTAGTAAACAAGATAGACTAATTTCAGGTAGAAATTGTTAAACAACTGTAATGTGTTTTAGTGTAGCTAATATTAAACTTGTATCATAACTTAGGTTCAAGTTTTTTCAAGTCGTCAGAGTAACCAGGGTTGAAGAGACTTTCAAATGACTGCCAGCTCATACTGTTGCTGTTTCAGGAAATAAAATATTATTTAGGTAATTGTTATATACATTTTGGCAAACAAAAGAAGCCAATGTTTATAGCCCTTCTTAGTTCTCAATATTAAGTATAAACTACTTACAGACTCCACCAAGATTTTGTTTTCCAAGTTGACTATTTCTTGACTCAATTCACTATTTTCATCAGTGAGATAATGTTCATGTGCCTCCTCCAAGTCCTCCATACTCTTAAGCAAAAAGCCTACCTCAGTTATAAACCACGACTTTGCAGCTCATGTCCTAAACTTGTGCAATTAAATTTCAAAGGTAACAATTTCAATATTCACAGGATGCTCATTATTTATTCCAAATAAAAATATATAGAAATAATTCATACACACTGAAATGTCAACTTAAGGAAATTTTTAAATATCATAATTGAGTCAAATTATTATTATTGTAGATGGGCAAAAGTAGCACAGTTTACTGGAAACAATGGGTTTATAAATAGTTAAAGTCAAAGTGGAGGCAAAAAAGGAAAAGAGTGACAGCCCTATATCATGAAATACCATAATTTAAAAATGTCCTAACAAGTTTTAAACACCAGGTAACTATGTACTGATAGTGAGTGATAATCAATGTAACATGATTCCATTGGAGGGAATAAAATGATCTGTAATATGACCTTTTAAAGTTATGAAAAACTAACATGTTCTAAATCTTTACTCTTCACTCAATAAACAGTCTTCTAGTGTATCTTATATAAATGATACTTCATCAAGTGCTGTGGAGAAACTTAGAAATAAATACATGATTGTTTCCTTATTCCAGGGAGAATAAAAAACATGTAAATACAAGTAACACCAAAAATTGTAATTGTTTTTACGTAACAACTAGGGAAGCACATCTTACTATGACTATGTAGTGAAAAATAAGACTGATTACTACTTATTGGCAAAACAATAAAATTCCAATAGGGAAAGGAAAGAAGGAATTAAATAAGTGTTCTAAGGGAAGGGCATAAGCAAAGGAAGATTTGTTATTGAGAAGACACTGAATATCTGAAAATTTAAAATAGGAAGTTAATGACAGGTTTTCAGAAGAGAAAGCATAGGTTTTGGGAGATGATATTGCAGAACTGTGAAGGATGGATTGGAGTAAAAATCAGGTAAGAACTTTCCAGTATTAGCAAGGAATGATAGTACTAGCAAGGCAGCAACCTTGGAAATTCAAAGGAAGAAATTACAGTACAGTTGCAAAAGTGCAAGTTGCAGGGCCTAATAATAACTGGATAGGAAGGATAAGGAATGCTGGAGGAATCAACACTCAAGTTGTTACCTTAAGTGCTGACATGTAGTAATAAACTTTAGAAGAAATCTTCCTAAACTACTTCATCAAATTTTCACCTCTGATTCCCATGGAGCATTAGAACAAAGTATTGTCCACTTGGAAACACTTGCAAAATATCATGTTCATATATACATATATGAAACCATCTCAATTAGTTTAGAAGAGTGAGATAATATTTGCACAAGAATAAGAAAACGAACATCCCATACAAAAAAAGTGGTTGTATCCAGGATTCCACTATCTCCTAAATAAGTATGTATCTGTATGAAGCAGAGGACAATGTCACAAGGACAATCTGCTAATGTGAGGATGGAGCAGTACATGGTTCTCAGTTTGTAAACTGTTGGCCTTACTGTGGCCTTTTCATACTTTCATGCATCTAGGTCTTCCATTATGATTGTAAGTTTGCATGTAAAGCCACTTTTCATCTCTGCAGTAATTCTAAGAGTAAATATGCCAGAAAACACTCATATCTAGGCTGACGAGATGTTCTGTTTTAAATGGGACAGAAAACAACAGTACTGTCCTATTTCAAAGGGTATGTACAGTCAGCCTAGTCTCACTGGTCTAAATTCAGGGTGTCACTTGGTGACCATATGTACCATTTGAAATAGGACAGTATCATTTTCTGTCCCATTTAAAGCAGGGTGTCTAGTCAGCCTACTCATATTATATATTTAAAAATAAAGGAGATCTTTAATAATGACAATTGCTGCTTCCTCATTTACATAAACTGGAGATACAACAGAAGTAAAAGATATACTCATTGCTAATCTTCTAAAAACTGAGCATTGAATACAAAATTATGATTAAAGTATCAATGTTAATCACAAGTATCTATATATGGATAATATTCTCAATTGACTATTTCTTGTTTTAATCACATCACACCCCCCTTAATTAACCTTCAAAATAGAAATAAGTTTAGCACTTAATGTTAAACCAGGAACAACAAGTCCAAATGAAAAGCAGTTAAGAATTTAAATTTATAACCAGAATATTATTCCCCTAAATTCTGAAACAATTTAACATCTACTTCAAAATAGACATTATGTTTTATCAGTATGTATTGTGTTACCAAGTAAAAAAGACCTTCAAGAAATCCTTGCACAAAGTTTTAATTATTTTCAGTCTCTGTCTATGAATAATTCTAGCTTGGTGAAAAACTTCCATTGCTCATGAAACAATATTTACAAATGTAAAAGAAAACAGTTGAAATAAAATACGGTTAATGCTCAGCAAAAAATAAATCTACATTAAGTTAAAGTGATTATTTTAAATCAATATTTTGTACATTTTGTGTTAACTTTTATAAAATAAAGCTTAGACATTTGTGCTCACTACTAAAATAGAAAATTTCCATTCTTACCATGTTCAAAACATGTCTTCTGTATACTGGGCTAATGAGGCTTCCTTCACTATCAAAAGTATGGCATGTAAGAATATGTCAAATGTTAATGGCAGCTAATTTTCCTTAAATAAAAATACTTGGTCCCAATTTGAGCAACTAATGTGATGCTCAGCAATCACAATTGCAACTATCAAAGACATAGTGTTCATACCTCTCTTTAAAAACATATGTTAAATGTAAAGAAACCAATAGGTTCAATACATATTTGAGAGAAGTCTCTAAAATAAAAGAAAGAATAAAGCAGATAAAGAAAAAATAATGTAACAGAAAAATCTAAAACACTGCATAATAAAAAGAAAAAATAAATGACTTTAAAAAAATATATGCCCTAATTCTTGGTAGTTTTAAAATCTACATATGGCCTTTAGAGTAATTTCTTTAGCCTAAATACATGAAAACTGTGCAATAATATTGCTTAGTAATTCAGTAGAAAGAAAATATTTCCTAAAAATATTTAAAACATGTAGTAATTCTTAGTCATTCAACATTCACACAGATGAATTTTCCATTAATGTAAGCCTCTGAGTACTTTTGACCAAATCTCCAGAATCAATTTTGTCTTCTCCCCTAGCTTAGGCATTTACTGACATGTTTGTACCCTGGATTCTGTCATCCCCAACAAACGCACCATGAATATAGTAGGAAAAAGAGCAGAATCTTTCAGGTCCTGTCCTGAAATATTTTAAATGAACTTATTAAACAGGATGTCATTGATCCTCACAAGCCTATGAGGTAGGTGCTCTTACACAGCCCAGATGCCACTGCCTGAGCAATCTTTTCCCAGCCCCATGCACTTAGCTGTACCTGGAGCTACACTCCTTTTGACTTCTTTAGATAAACCAAGATGTCTCTCTGTTACACTCTAGCTAGCTATTATTACTAGGAACTGTAAAGATTCCAACCAAGAGAGGAATAAAGATCAAGAAATTCTGTGAGTTGGGTGTGTGCCTGTACTTATCTGAGTGTCTGTGATCAGAGCCGAACCACATAACCAGCAATGGCAGCAGGATCCTGGTTCAGGTCTATGGGTCTAAGACATGGCCAGGCTCCCCATTCCTACTTGAGACCTGCTTACAATAAAGTAATTATAAAGCAAAGCCTGATACCAATAGCCAATTTTTCTTCTTCTTCCTTGGTTTTCTGCTCATCCTTATCCATCTTTTAAAACAAAGTCTGAAACTGGTGAGAATATTTGTGAAAAAGCCTATAAAATGTAGTAATGAGCAGTATCACACTTCGTAACACTAAGAAAAAAGTAAACAAAATTTGCTTGATATAAATTATATGACATAGGGAGAAGGCAAGAGTAGCTGAAATCTGCTGGGGAACAGGAAAATGAAATCCACAATTTACTGTCATCCCAAGATTATTTGTCTCTAAATGGATAAAAAGGAAGCTATTACACACACCTTAGCTCTTGGAAATGAGGGAAAATTTATTGTTTTATAAATTTTCCATAAAAGTACATTATAGTTAAAAGAGGTTTTCATGATTATTTTTCTTAATAAATAACATAGGTTGTACTATGAGAAATTGAACCATCGAAGATAGCATATATTTATCATATAACATTTCCAAATGGGAGATTTCACTTTTTGCCCACTTTGGCACAATAAAGATTTTGTACACATGAAGAGTAAATGCACTTCAGGTAAATTTAGAAATTATTTTAAATATATGATGAACCATTTTCTACTTAATTGAATACAGCTAAAAAACACACTACATTTATCTTTTATTCAGTTCATATATTCCTAGAATGAAGATGTACATATTTAAGAGCAGGAAAACATATGTGTAATTTGAAAGGGGAAAAGAGTCAAGGTTATTGACCTCTAGATAATACATCTTCATTTAATTAAGGTGTGATGTTATAGGAACAATAAAATATTTTATTTTTTGCTTTGAGAAAAGTCAAGCCTAAAACATTTTTTGACAGAGATGTCAATAAATAGAAAATAATAGCATTATTCTTAAGTAATTTGTACCCCAGAATACTAAGTGATACAAAGATTCTGCCTGTGTAAAACCAACCACCTCACCTTTGCTTTTGCTGATTGTTACTGGTTTGACCAAGGTTCTTGTTAAACTTTCTGGTGGAAACAGTGGTATTCATCAGGACGACATTTTCCTTATACGAAAAACCCTCTTAATGTCACCTATATTAAACATATATACTTATAAACATTAAATATTGAAATTATTTTCTCCTGTTTGTTGAAGATAGTGTGAACAATGTTTGTTTAGCAGTATTAGAAAGAAAACTAGCATTAAAACTTAAATATATAATGATGGAAAGAACAGACTTGGAGTGGTGATGACATAATGCAACACACAGACAATGTATTATAGAACTGTACACCTGGAATCTACATAGTTTTTACTAACCAATGTCACCCCAATAAATTGAACAATAAAAAAATAGGCAGCATTTGAAAAACCAAAGTCATCTGTTTATTCTTTTGTGCCATGCAAACTTTCAGTTACCAATACCTCTATTCTGAAGTTTATGACTCCAGAACCCTTTTATTAGGATGCAAAAAGAGCTAAGAAGCAAGTTTCCATTTTCCAAAATGCACAAAAAGGATCTCAAAGAAATTCTTTAATTTCTTCATGAGTAAATTAAAGATTAACTTTTTATAAATGTATAACATAGCCTCTAACTCAAAGGACAGATAAAGATGGATACTGTTAGATCTTGTTATATAAAACACAAAATTACCCCATTAAATATGTTTCCATAAGAGATCAAAATCATTTTTAATCTGATTTTTAATCATTTCTTGAGTTAACTTATAAAACAAACATGTTGTCACCACCAAATAGAACAAACTTTTAAAAATGTACCTACTTGCACAAATAATTCACAAAAACTGACTCAGATTTTTTAACAGAGTCTTATCCAGTGACCCAGTTGATATAACTGATATCTGACAGGACAATTCCAACATTTTAGATTTACAGATCTGATCATACATCGCTAGCATGCTTGCAAAGCTGTCTCTAGTTTTTCACTGCAGAGGTTATTAATGTACATATAACAAAAAAGACTTATTTTTCAGGCTTCGATTTGAACTTCTACACCAAAACAAACAAACAAAAAAAACAAACAAACTGAAAAATAAACAACGAGAATAACAGAAAATAGCAACAATAATAAAATTTAAATTGATTTTGAAAACTATATCACTCTGCAACACCAAGTAGAAAGAGCTTACCTCACTCAAATTATTCTGTTGCACAGCCTAGCCAATGTATCCATGTATAAAATAAAAGCATCCCTCTTACCTCACCATTGGTAGCACCCTTCTTTGCACGTCCACAAGAAAAAGGGTAACTGAACCAATCTATGAAGCCAAATCACACTAAATACTTATGGAAAGTTCTGTATCTGAGAACAAGGCAGTCTTGCAGCCCATTGATTAATATCTCCCATTATAAATAGTATATGGCTTACAACAATTTACTTTTACTACAGTATCTGGAATCATACCTTCATTTCCTTCCAATATATTCTAGAATTCATTCCTGTAAAGAAATTACATTAAGTTTTCATTCTTGTTTTGGAGGGGGAAAGCTACGCCAATTGTTTTACATGTAATACTTTTACCTAAGCAGACCTTTATTTTTCTTAAAGTACCTCATCAGGCTAAAATGACTGTAAACACATTACCCCGTGTCTTTCTCAAATGTCCTGAAGAAAGACATTCTCTCTCATGGTTATCAGTTACTGATTTCTTTCCTGCATCAAAATAAAAATGGAAAACATTTCTAAATCAACTGTGTTATTTGGATCACTGATCAGAGAAATCTTCTCATTGTGGATTGTTTCAGGCTTTTTGCCACCAAACATTTTTAAGAAGGATCTATGAAAGTAATTATAAAGGAGTAAGTCAGATAGATCAGATAGAAATCCAGAAAGTATTCAACTATATAATATGAAAAATTGAGGCATTTATGGCTAGATTTTTTCTAGACAGCCCTCATAGGTCAGGGATCAGGACCAGGCTATGGAGATGCTGTTGCAAGCCTTTCAGAGTGAATGTCAGAGCAAATCCCATAACATACATGAGATATTGTGGACAAAAGGAATGCCCGTGTCCAGAAGATCTGCTGTGTCAGCTTCCATTACTGCAGTTGGGGGTTTGAGGCACTTTCAAGTGGGCAACCTCCACAACATGAAACTGTCTGTCTTCCACACAGGAGGACTCTGCAGTTTTACAAAGCCCAGGGCTCAGAAGCAAGGACCTGAGGGCTCAGAAGCAGGGACCTGAGGGTGTTGGTCACTGCCCAGTGAGTAGCAACTGCAAAGGTTTTGGAGACACAGTCCCTTGGAGAATACCCTTGGGCCCACTCAGCTCACTTTTCTCTTGTCTCCCAAAGTCACAGGCCCAACACTGAGCATTCCTCCGGATTTTCACCACTCTCTCACGTGCTTCCTGCCAGGCAGTGCCATTGCTAGGCGTCTTTCAAGGAAGAGATGGCTCTCCTATACCTATATTGTCATGGGACGATACAGAAATGCAGCACTGTCAGTGCATCGTGCCTGGCAAGGGCTCTCAACACATATTAGTGTACTTGTGCCGAGTGCAGCATGTTGGACCAGGAGGGAACAAAGAAGATTGGGACACCTGCTACCTACCCCCACCCTCAGTTGCCACAAAGTGCTGGCATCTGTTCAGGGCCATCTGAAGGTCAGGCTTCTCTGTCAGATTTTGCTCCCTACATTGAGACAGAGGACATTCCTACCCCTGGGTACCCACGGGGCAAAGTGCTAGTCTGCAAGTCAGACCTTACACATGATAAAAGGAAGTGTCCCTCCATATGTACAGGGAATAAGCCATTACACACTGGTCTAGGGGATAGTCATATCATGATGCTTCCTGATCCGCTGTCTGAACTCCAGGACCACCAAAGAGGAACCAATGTCTTGCCAGGCAGGCCAACAGGAGGGGTAAACATGGAGGGCCCCTGTACAACCTGCTGGAGTCCTCCAGGACATGAGAACCCTCAGACCCACTTCCCCTGCCCTCTGTGGCCTTGTCCTGCTCTGCTGGAATCCCAGGGGGTACCATGGGGACGTCACGTCAGAGGTCAGCCTGGCCGTCCCCACACCACACCCTGGTCCCCCATGTCTGTGAAAACCCTGATGACCCTTCTCCCCATATGCCAGGCCTCCCCGAGAGCCACGTTGTCCCCCTCAACAAATCCCCAGGTCACCCTGTCTCTCTGTCTCTCCCTCCATACGCAACGGACCTCCACACTTGGACCTCTGCAACGACTCTGCTCTGAGGGCCTCTGAACAGCGAATAGCCTGAGCAAGACCATCTCTGATTAACCCACACAGTGCTCATGCGGGAAGCAGAGCCACCATGGAGCCACAGCCCCTGCAGGGGCTGACCTCCAGATGCTGGTGCCAAAACTGGGAACCCAAGGCTTGGGGTTTCCATCTGCCTCCATGGAAGGACATTTCACAGATCATCTTCCTAGCAAACCACGAAAGGATAATGGAGTACAGAAAGGGTGCTCAAGCCTCCACCTTACTGATGAAGGAGAATTTATCAATTCCTAATCACACTCCTTCTGGAGCCCTTGCCACTCACCTCTTCCACTTGCAGAAGAAAAACCTTCCTCTTGAATGATCTCTATAAAACCAACCCCTTCCTTTTCCTTGATGTTTGAAAAACAAAGAAAACACGTGTATGTCTGTGTGGCCTTAAATATTGCTGCTGACTGTGGTGCGTGTCTGGGTATTACAATAAATGGTATCACATGTTGTGTGGTAGTCTACCACTTCCTTTTTTACTCACATTGCGTCACTAACAGTGTCTATATTATTATATGTCGTCATAGCCATAATGCTATCTTTTCCCCTGCTGTATCCTATATTATTGTGGAACTGCTCAATACATTCTTCCACTTTCTTATCCATAGATATTTCCATAGATACTTTTCACTTAAGAGGCCTTACAAGCAGTAAAGCTAGGAATATCCTACTGTCCAGCATACATACAATATGGTTTGTAGAGTTTCAAGCAGTTGGATTGCCAGCTTGCAGCCTAGGAGGGTATATACCCATTTTTCCCCCATAGTCTTCATTCTGATTGGTCCGTATACCAAACAATACTTGGTATAATCAGGTTTCTTAAAGTTTCCATGTTAATAAATGTAAAATTATAGTTGGGGTCTTCCCAACCTCTGGCAACTATGATTTTACTCTTGGTCTCTATGAATCTGACTGCTCTGGGTACCTCACATATGCACCATTTGTCTTTTCATGACCAGCATATTGCACTGAGCATAATGTCTTCAAGATTCATTTGTCTTTAGCATGTGTCAGAATTTCCTTACATTAAAAATTTGTTTTAAATTACAGTTGACCTTCAATACTATTTTAAATTAGTTTTAGGTGTACAGCATAGTATTTAGACATTTATATAAATTATGAAGTGATTTCCCATCCCACAATAAGTATAGCAACATATCTGGCATTGGGGCAAATAATAATCTATTGTAGGGATATACCACATTTTTTTTGTCCTGTTCCTTTGTTGATGAACACTTAAGTTGCTTCTACCTCTATCTATTGGGAATAATAGATTTGTGTGAACAAATATTTCTTTTGGATACATGCCAAAAAGTAGAGTTACTGGATCATAGGGTAAATATCTTTTCAGTTTCTGTGTAACTCCATGCTGTTTTCTATAAGGATTGCACCATTTTATATTTTCATCAGCAACACACAAAGGTTTCACTTGCTTTACATCCATGCCAACATTTGTCATTCTGCATTTTGTTAATAACAGGCTCCCTAAAGACTGTGTTTTATCATTGTGTTTTTGATGTGGATTTTCTTAGTCTTTAGTCATGTTGAACATTTCATGAACCATATGTATAATTCCTTTGAAGAAATGTCTATTTAAGTTTTTTGTCAATTTTCTAATCAGGCTGTTTTTTTGTTGTACTGGTGGTGGTGATGGTTGAGTTGTAGGAACCTCTTATATGTCCAGGATTTTAATCTTTTATCAGGAACATTATTTGAAATTATTTTCTTTCATTCCTTGAGTTGTCTGTTCTCTATTGCTCATGTCCTTTGATGCACAATAGTTTTAAATTTTGATGCAGTCCAATTTATTTATTTTTTCTTTTTTGTTTCCTGGGCCTTTTAAAATAAAATTATCTTAAGACCATAAAAGTTTTCCCCTGTATTTTCTTACAATAGTTTTTAAGGTGTTATTTTGCATTTGTAAGTCTTTGTTTCTATAGAATGGATTTTTGTGCTTGCTGTCAGGGGGAGATCCCATTGCTTTTAGCTTCCATGAAAAACTACTTGTATGGTCCCCATTCATTGAATAGAGTACACTTTTCCCACTGAGAATGCTGCCAAGTTTCTGTATGTCTCTGATTCTACTTCTCTAGCTTGTTTTACCATTCAGTTTATTGATCCTGTGCCCTAACCACAGCTTGTAATAGAATGAATATTCCAAGTCAGATCTGTCTAAATTTGAATCTTCAGATATTAGCCTACACTCTGATGCCTAGGGTCCTTCAGAGACTTCTCAGACCCTCCATATGAGTGTTTGCATGACCTAAGAGGACTCTGAGCACCTTACCTCATTTCTCTTCCCATTTGTCTTCCATTTGGAGCTTTCTGCAATTTCAAGTACAGCACTGCTATTTCATGCCACTGGGCTTTTGAACAAACTCAGCTGACTTCTATGTCAAATCTTGGTTGGCACTTTTTCCTTTTCCTCCAATTGTGACTTGTGTAGCCTTTCTCTTCTCTTCCTACTACACTGTACTCCAATAATTCTATGTGTTAATGTAACTGTAGTATTTGGCTTCACTTGGACCATGCTGGAAACCCAAATAATTCTATCAAGTAGATTCAGAATTTATCATTCAAATTGATCACCATTTACCTATAAATAACAACAATTTTGTAAGCTTACTACCTTTTGGAAGTATACAAACCCATGATTCATTTATTTATCTTAATAACCCTCTGGAAGAGAAATGTAAGACCACTTCATAATTTAAGGGACTGTAGATCAAAGAATACATACCCATGTTCACAGAACTGCACAGCAGAGTGAGGATCTGAATTTTCAGAAGCATTGTGACTCTTTATATCTGGTATGAGAGCAGGGGTCTGGATTGGTAAAAAGCCCCCTCCTATTAAGGATTGGGTTAATGAATACAGATAATATAAGGTAAGTGCTGTGCCAGATAATAGTTATCCACCTAACCTCTCTCTTCTTCATTCTTTCATACTTAGTTTCAGAACTTTGACCCTGTTGCCTTTAGCGGTGGGCCCATAACCCAGTTCAGCCCCTGGGCTGTCCATGACACACATCCCAAATGACTCTGGTGACATTTCTAGGAGGCCTTCATGAATTGGACAGAAGCAGCTGACTTTCTTATTTGATCTTCCCCTTTGTCTCATCAAGGATTCAGTTGCAATGCTTATGACCTTGGGAACAAAAGACACATTGAAGGATAGAGGGACAAGAAGAGTGAAGAACCTCATTCCTTGAGTTGAAGTATCAACCCTGAACTGTCTATTCTTAATTAACATTTATGTACCTAACAAAGTGATCACCCCAATAAGTCTATTACCCATCTGTCACTGTACATAATCATTACAATATTATTGACTATATTTCCTATGCTGTGCTTTATATCTCTGTAACTATTTTTTAAAATTATAGTTGACATTACCTGTTATATGAATTTCAGGTGTACAACATAGTGATAAGACATTTATATATTTTATGATGTGATGCCTAGATAAATCTAGTTACCTACCTGACACCATAGAGTTATTATAATATTATTGACTATATTCCCTGTGCAATAGTTTAGATGACTATTGTGTGACTACCAATTTGTACTTCTTAATTCCTTCACCTCTCTGACTCAGCCCCCAACCCTTCTCCCATCTAGCAACCCTCAGTTTGTTCTCTGTATTCGTGTGTCTATTTATGTTTTGTTTATTTTGTTCTTTAGATTCCACATATACTTTTAAGTGATATACAATAGTATTTATCTTTCTCAGTATAAATTAATTGCATTTAGCATAATACCCTTGAAGTCAATCCATGATGTTGCAAATGGTAAGATTTAATTGTTTTTATGGGAGAGTAATATTTCATTGTATACATGTACCAAAATTTTTTATCAAATTGTCTACTGATAGGCATGTCTTTTGTTTCCATATCTTGGTTATTGTAAATAGTGTTGTAGTGAATGTAGGGATGCATGTATCTTTTCGAATTAGTGTTTTATATTTTTTTCAGATAATTATCCATGGGTGGAATAGCTGGGCCATAAGGTAATTGTATTTTTAATTTTTTGAGGGACTCCAATACTGTTTTCCACAGTATTATTTTAGCTTCTATTTTTATCAATTAAAGAATTCTGTGCATAATTTTAAGTTATAAATAATCCTTCAGAAATCATTGCTTCACACATAATTTAATCTTATGTCAAGTAGATGTATACGCATTTTCTAAATAACTCACATGTACATAGATATAAATACAGTTTATACTTCTTGTAGTTACTGATTCTGAAACTTGTTCAGTTTACTTTAATCTTGCCTAGATTTTGTGGAGATTTTATTGCTTTTATTGTTACTTTTCTTACATTTTTAGTAGCTTTTGTTATCATGGTACAATTATTCAAATGTCTCAAGCAATGAGAACAGCTTTGCTTCAATATTATCATTATATGGCAACTAAGATTGATGAAAATACTACAACCAATTCTTTAAATCTGTCACTTGGAGATTCTCAAGATGATTAGGAATTACTCTTCTGTGACTACTGTTTGCAAAGAGCAACTAACCAAACTCTGTAGTACATAGTAGAACAGAGAAGAAGGATCAGAGAATCAACATTTAGACACTGTAAAATGTAGAATTTTCTTGACTTAAAAAGATGTTTCCCCCCATATTTTTTTTACAAATATAGTTTTAGGAATCTTATATGAAATACCAATGATACACTTGGTCCAAAATCAGTTGTTTTTAAAGCAACAAATATACACCTTTTCTGGAACTCACAAACTAATTAAACATATATAACTTTTGTTTTATACAAAGCTGGGACTTGTTTTTTGTTTAGAGTAATACCTTTAACTTAAAGTGAAATTTAGGTTAGCTAGGTAAGATAGATCAAACAGGTGACAAAATCCAGAGGTGGATGCTGATGGTTCAATCAGATCAGAAACCAAGTGAGAGAAGAAAAGGACACAAGCTGTTTGAAGTGAAAAGGCCTGAAGGATTCCTGGGGGAAAAATTTAATAAATTTGGGAAATTGTGTGTATATATTTCTTTAATGCTTTCTTTCTTTACAGGGTCAGAAAAGAAATGATAAATGTGTTACTATATTACTCATATAGGCTGTGGTAAATAACAGAAAGTTAAGAAAAGAGATAATAGAAAATACATTTCTTATATATATATTTTATTCATTCCATGTTGTTAACAATGTCCTGTAAAGTATAGAATGGTAAAAAAGGAAAACATAAATTCATAGGCTCTTAGATTAAAAACATTTATAAACAGTGTATTTCTATCCAAAGAATTAATAATAACAAAATTCTTGGGACTTTTAAGGGATTATAGTGAATTTATAATATATAAGGTTTATATAAAAACGTTTGTTGATTTTTTTCATATACCATCAATGAACAATTAGATTTTGAAATTAAAAACACATCATTTACATCAGCTCAATCAATTAAGTGATGCAGTATAAATCTAACAAAATATGTACAAGTTCTACATAAAATAATCTTTTAAAAATGCTGATGCAAGAAATCTAAGATCTGAATAAATGGTGAGATATTTAATGTTTGTGAACAGAACTCAATATAAAAATGTCAATTCTTTCCTACTTGATCTATAGATTAAATGTAATTCCAATCAAAATCCCAGAAACCTTTTTTATATCAACAAACTGATTCTAAAATTTATATAAAAAAGCAAAAGAGCCAGAATAGCTAACATTGCATCAAAGAAAAAAAATTTGGATAACCGACATTGACTGATTTCTAGATTCACTATATATCTGTAGTATTTAAGACAGTGTGGTACTGGCAAAAGAGTAGACAAATAGATCAATGGAACAGAAAAAGGCCACATGTATATCTACAACTATATAGTCAACTGATCTTTGACAAATGAGCAAAGGTAATGCATATTTCAATAAATATGCTGGAACAACTGGAAATTCACATGTAAAAAATGAACACAGAATAACACCTTATACTTTTCATAAAAAATAACTCCAAATGTGTCATATATACACATAAATTTAAAATGCAAAACTATGAAACTAATAGAAGACAATAAAGGAGAAAATCTAGATAGCCTTGGGTTTGGTGGTGACTCTTTAGATATTAAATACCGAAAGTATAACCATGAAAGAAAAAATGGTAACATAAACTTTATTAAAATTATAAACTTCTTCTCTGAAAAAGAACATTAACATAAAGCAAAAGACAAGCCACCAACTGGGAAAAAATATTTGCAAAATGTGTATTATATAAAGGACTGGTATCCAAAATATACAAAGGATTGTACAACTCAACAAGTAGAAAACAAACAAACCAATGAGCAAAAATCTAAATAGACACTTCACCAAATAAGACATACAAATGTCAAAATAATCATATAAAAAGGTATTCAACATCATACATCACTAGAAAATCTCAAATTAAAATAGCAATGAGATATCACTACACATCTATTAGAATGGCTAAAACCCTAAACTCTGACAACATCTAATATTGATAAAGATGTGGATTAACAAGAACCACTCATTCATTATGAGGGGGAATGCAAAATAACACAACCACTTTGGAAGACAGTTTAACATGTTTGAAGACCATTTAGAGAATGACAATATGATTGAGCAATTGTCTACTGGGTATTGACCCAAATAAGTTAAAACTTACATTGACACATAAACTTGCATATACATGTTTATAGAAGCTTTACTCTTAATTGTCAAAACTTGGAATAAATGATTCCCTTCAGCAGGAATATGGATAAGTAAAATATGGTATACCCAAATAATGGAATATTATTCAGCAATACAAAAGTAGTAAGTCGTCAATCCACAAAAAAGACATGAAAGGTCTTTAAATGTGTATAGCAAAGCCAATCTGAAAAGGCTACACTGTACAATTTTTAACTATAAGACATTCTGGAGAAAGAAAACCTATGAAAACAGTAAAATATCAGTGATTGCCAGAGGTCCAGAGTGAGTGTGAGACAATGAAGAGATGGAGTACACAGTAAGTTTGGATTGTGAAACTACTCCATATGGTACTCTAATGATGCATATGTGACTCATACACTTTTGCAAATCCTTGCATCAACTTAATACAAAGAAAAAATTCTAATATAAATTATACATTTAAATTAATATTAATGTATCAATATTAGTTCATGAACTCTAACAAATGTACCATGTTAATGCAAGATTTTAATAACAGGAGCAACTCTCTGCAGGGGACAGGGCATACATAAAGTTTCTCTGTACTTTCCAAATAATTTTACTGTACACTTACAAATATTCTAAAATTAAATTATATGAAAGTGTATGTTTTGTTTTTTTAAAACAAACATATATATTTCTCTCTCTTTGTCTTTTGTTTTTAATCAGAAGATATGTGTAGCAGATTCAAATTAAGGACAAAATATGCATCTCCATTGGCCTTGGTTTCTAAGTCATTTTATTTTTCCACTTGATTAAACAAGTCAGGCTCAGAATAATTAATATTTGTGACCTCTGGTATGCAAAGTGTTCTTAGTTCTATCCAGAGTGCCAGCGAACAGTCATTTTATGAAGGTACATGAGAAATCAATGAGAGATGCAGGGTTTTTCTGTGAATGTCAGGCACAAAGTGTCACTTGTGAACAGGTATTTTAACATAAAACACTTCCAAAATACTCACTATTTTGGTGTTATCCTACGTCCTTAATCTTACTTTAAAATCATATAAGAACAGCACACTAAACAAAGCAAATGCTAACACGACCAGTACACTTACATCAATAACTTAATTTTGAAGGGTTAATAAAATTTAAACTTTTACAGCATCATTACTTTTCTAGACATCTATTTTCTTTAAAGACTTCTTCATTTCTGAAGAATGGCAATTTGAAATAATAGATTGCTCTGAAATAATTACCTTGTTTTTTTTCCTTTTTTAAAATAATTACATTGTTTTTAATATATATAAGGAATGCTTCAGAAATGTTTATAAATTAAACATGATTCATTTTCACATGGCATCACTTTAAGATACAAAACAAAAATAATATTAAGTATATTATTTTATACCTTAATGTAAGGTAAAAACAAAAGGGTATAATGTAAATGTGTAAATTTTTCTACAGATGGCAACAATGATTATGTGTTATGTGAATGTTTTTAATTTAGACAAATGTCTTATTTTGGTAACAAAATCAGAAATTATAAAGTAATTAACTGGCCTTAATCTAACTTATTTTCTTCCACAGTTGAAATATTAGCCTGCATTAAACATCCATAGCTGAAATCTGCATTAAATTGGTATGAAAAAACCTGCTATATATATTAGGATTCCATCTTTAATTTCTTATGTGTATCACATATGTTTATTTATCTTTACATTTCCTTTTTTTCACTCCATCTATGGATAGATCCTCAAAAGAGGATTTATTTGGTCCTATGCTAATTTTGTTCTTAATTTTTTGAGGAAACTCCATACTGTTTTCCATAGTGTCTATACCAATTTACATTCCCACCAGCAGTGTATGAGGATTTCCTTTTCTCCACATCCTCACCAACACTTGTTATTATTTGTCTAATTGATGATAGCCATTATAGTAAATGTGAGATTGTATCTCATTGTGGTTTTGAATTGAATTTCCCTTATAGTTTGTGAAGTTGAGCATCTTTTCATATATCTGATTGTTGTATGTATGTCTTTGTGGGAAGTGTCTGTTAAGGTCCTATGCCATTTTTAAATTGGATTATTTTTATTGTTGTTGTTTAATTGTATGAATTCTTTACATATTTTGGAAATTAACTCAATATCAAAGGTATCATTTATAAACATCTTCTCCCATTTGTTCAGTTGCCTATTTCTTCTGTTGGTGATTTATTTTGCCATTCAGAAACTTTGAATTCAGTTTATTCTCATTCTTTTATTTTTGTTTTTACTTCCCATTCCTTTGGGGTCAAATTCGCAAAAACTCTCTGAGACTGAGGTCTATATGTACAGTACCTATGTTTTCTTCTGAGAGTTTTATGATTTCAGGTCTCATATTCCAATTTTGATCCATTTTGAGTTATTTTTTGTCAATGGTGACAGACAGCAATCTAGTTTCATTGTTTTGCATGTGGCTTTCTAATTTTCACAACATCATTTATTGAAGTCTTTCTCCATTTTATGTTTTGGCTCCTTTTAAAAATTTATCATCCATATATGTATGAGTTTTTTTCCGGCCTCTCAATTCTGTTCCATTGGTCTGTGCATCTATATTTTAAATTATCGTCATTTTGTAGTATAATTTGAGGTAAGAGTGTATGATACTCTCAGTTTTGTTCTTTTTTCTTAGAATTGCTTTGGCTATTAGGGGTCTTTTATAGTTCCATACAAATCTGATGATTTAAAAAAAATGCCATTGGCATTTTGATGGAGATTACATTAAGTCTGTATATTATTTTAGATAGTATAGCCATGTTAACTATGTTGATTCTTTCAATCCATGAACACAAAATATCTTTCCATTTCTGTGTCTTCAATTTCTTTCAACAATATCTTGTATTTTTCCTGGTATAGTCCTTGACTTCTGTTAAGTGTATTTTAATTTTTGTTGCAATAGCAAAGGGAATTGTTTTCTTCCTTTATTTTTCTAATAGTTTACTGTTAGTATATAGTAATGCAACAGATTTTGTACATTGATTTTGTATCCTGCAACCTTATTGCATTTATTTATTGTTTCTAATATTCCTTTGCTGGAGTCTTTAGGTTTTCTCTATATGGTATCATGTCATCAGCAAAGGTGACAGTTTTACTTCTTCATTCTCAATTTGGATGCCTTTTATCTTTTTCTCTTGCCTAATTGCTCTGGCTAGGACTTCCAGTATATACTAAATAACAGTGGTGAGTGGGCATCCTTATTTTATTTTTGGCCTTAGAAGAAATGTTTTGTTTTTCACCATTAATTATGCCATTAGCTGAGGTACTTTTAGCTATTAGCTGAGGTTCTTTCCTTCTATGCTCATTTAGTTGGGTGTTTTAATCATAAGTGAATGTTTTATCTTGTCAAATGTTTTTTCGGCATCTACTGATATGATCATATAATTTTTATCTTTTATTTTGTTACTGTGGTGTATCACATTGCTTGATTTGCATATGATGAACCATCCTTACACTTGTGGAATAAACCCCATTTGATGGTGATGCATTATTATATTTTCTATGTATGGTTGTAGTCAACTTACTATAATAGTATTTTGCTAAGGAGTTTTGCCTCTGTAGTCATCAGAAGGTCTGTTATTTTCTTTGTTTTTACTTTTTTTTTTTTTTATTTTGTATTATCCTTGCCTTATTTTTTGTATCAGGTTAATGTTGGCCTTCCAAAATTAGTTGCAAACTATTCCCTCTTCTTCAAATTTTTGAATGAGGTTGAGAAGGTTAAGCATTAAATCTTCTTGGAATGTTTGGTAGATTTCACTAGTGAAGCTATCTGGTCCTGAACTTTTATTTTGGGGGAGGTTTTTTATGACACTTTTAATTTTCTTACTGCTGATTTGTCTGTTTAGAGTTTTCCAGTTCTTTGTGATTCAGTCTAGGAAGTTTATATACGCCTAAGAACTTGTCTATTTCTTCTAGGTTATCAAGTTTGGTGGTTTATAGCCTTTTATAATATTTTTGTGTAATAGTTTGCATTTCTGTGCTGTCTTCTAGAATGTCTCCTCTTTTATATCTGATTTTGTTTGAGTCTTTTCTCTTTATTTTGTTAATGAGTCTAGTCTTAGGTGGGCCAATTTTATTTATCTTTTCAAAGAATTGGCTCTTTGTTTCATTAATTTTTTCTATTATCTTTCTGTTCTTTAAAAAACACATTTTTAACATTGCCATATGAAATATGGCAGGAAATATGACAGAGGAATATATCTTTTGCTTCTTGCTTTCCTTCATGCATTTTATATTTATTTCATTATTCTCTTCATACATAGCCAAGATCAACAAAAGCATGCATTCTATTTGTATTCACTGCACTTAGTTTTCTTCCTTTTCTGAATTTTTAAAGCTATATCTTTGATAAATATCTTCTATATATTTTATGTTACTGTTTTGATTCCAGTAACTACTTGGTTTAAGACCTTTAACTCTAGAAGGCTTTGTATAAATAAGTTTATGCAATATAATAACAAACTTTAATTTCTATTTTGTTTTTAAATTTTATTATGTATTTACTCTGCCCACAAGATAGTATTTGCAGAAAAGTTGGTTCTTCACAACTATATTAGATAAGCATTAGAGTTTGATTACTTCATATCTTACTAAAGCCTAAAAAAAAATCATCATAAATCTCAGATGAATTTTTATTAGGTATAGTGCATTAAGCTGCATGAATCAGACAACAGCAGAAAACTTTATTGCTTATCAACTTCAAATGTCAGTGAAAGATTATTAGTAATAAATATTAAGGGGAACTCTACCTCCTGCTGCTCTGCTGCTTTAAGGGAGATGTTGTATCCATTCAGGTCATGCTGTGTAACATATCCATTAAATGTTTTTCTTTCCTAATGATAATTTGTACAATTATCATTAACAAACAAAAAGATAATGCTTTATTTAAAATAGCAAAAGAAGAGCACTTAGTAAAGCACAGAAATGTTGTCATTAAAAAGAAGATCTGTGATTTACTACAACCATACTGACAGGTAAGTGTTTTTTTTTCTTTTTTTAATGTTCTGTCTGGGAACAAATAGGTAAAAGGAATATATACAGCACTACAGTCATTTTATTTTCCTCCAGCTTTTCAGAATTAGGTATTACATTTTTTGTGGACTTGAAAAGAAAAATCACTTTAACTAAATGAAAATGCCTCTATGCTGCAGTTTCCTTTTCCATTGTCATCACATGATTGCTTTAAATATTTAGTATATACAAAAATGTTATTTATGCATGGAAATATGTTCACTTTTATAATGTGAAAAATTCAAATGCACCAATTCTTCTAGGTGCAAGAGTCTACATGTTTCCCTATAAGATAGCTATCTAGGAAAACAAATGGCACCTAGCGTTTTCGACTCTCAATTACCTTCAGAATTTAAAAATTTCATTGGTCTATTTCAATATTCTTACATTTTAACAAAAGAGAGCAAAAGCAAAGTAATTATGGAAACATTTTAGACTGAAGACATACTCTCTGATTCAATCTCTTGAACTAGGCTTAAGGGAACTCAACACAAAATTCATTGACTTTCTATTTAATCACCAACAAATACACATATAAACACACACACATACACATAAACAGGTGCATGTGTAAGCACACTTGTCTTTTTATTTTTCCTCCAATAATAATGCAATAGTCTTCCACAGTATCACAAAGCATTTACTAGTATATTTATTTACCCTCTGAAGCCATTCCCAAATCATTTGAAATAAAAATCATATTATTTATTCCTTGAAGATAACAGAACTGTATTTTGAAAAAGTATCATATGTTTTCAACATAGCTACAATAAAATGGAAATAAAAATAAATAGCTTAAAAAGTATCACAGAAAAATGTATTGGTTATAGAGCCTTGATTTAATGAATTATGGGGATTTGGTTGATCTTAATATCATGACATTTTGCAAAAGATTTAGATGCAATGTGTAAGTATATGTTAATGGGAAAGGAGCTCAATTAAACTTATTATGAAGATCAGTATGTAATCTTTGCAAATTCTGGGATAAAGAAAAATGAATTTCTCATATATATATATATATATATATATATATATATATATATATGAATGTGTATAAAAATTTTTGAGAGGAGTATACAGAGGACACAGAAAGCAGTTACCTTTAGAGTATATCACTGGCGATGTTTACATAAGGGGTCTTAAGAGTTTAACTTTTAATTTTCTACGTGTGGTGTTTTGAATAGTGGCCCATCAACAGATATACTCCCAGGAAGCTTGTAACCTTACTAGAGATAAAGAATATAGTATTTGAAATATAATTAAAATCTCAAGACAAGATCAGCCTGAGTTAAGATAGGCCTTAAATACAATGCAAAGTGAAGTGTCCTTGTATGGGAAGGATACGTAAAGATGGAGGGAAGGATATGTGAAGATGAAGGCAGAGATTAGAGTGATGTGTCCATAAGTCAAAGAATGCTGAAGATTGCTGACAGCAAATAGAAGGTAGGAGAGAGACATGGAATGGATTATTCTCCTTCAGAGCCTTGAAAGTAACCATCCCTGTGAACATCTTATTGCAGACTTTTGGCCCCTTGAAATATGAGAAAACACATTTCTGTTTGTTTGTTTGTTTTTAAGCCACCAAATTGGTAGTGATTTATTATAGCAACCCTAGGAAACTAATATAGTACCTTTCAGTCCCATTTGAAAAATTTAACTCATAGACATGTAAGACTTTTATTTTTATTTTTAAATATTTGTTAGAATATTTTTACTTTTTATCTGTATTGAACAAATAAAGTCTAAAGTTGGGCAACTGAAAACATGGTTGCATACGGTTTTGAAATTAAATTTTTATCCTTTAATTATAATTAGTGCTTCTGGTAGTAGTATTTATATATTTTTCTCTTATTTAAAAAGTTTGCATATTTATATATTATTATACATGCTTGTCCAAGTGAAAATAAATCTTATTGAGGCTAACCAAGGCAATTCAAGTGTACTTGGATAACTGATTAAAAAAAAACTCTTCTGTGTTAATGTATATTTCTTGAGTATGGTCATTTGGAAAAACAAAGCCACATAGTGGATTATTTTTCAGTGCACTTTTCTCTAAAAAGCTCTTTAGTGGAGTGTTAACAGAACAGAAGTAAATTCACTAGGTTCAATTCCCAGTTCTATCTTTCATTAGCTGGCTGAACTAGGATAAGTGACTTGTATCCTTGAGTATAGTTTTCTCATCTAAAATCTAAAATCAGGAATAATAACAATGTTATGTATGTCATAGAGTTGAGAATCAAATGAGTAAATATACATATATATTTCTACACATGCACACCCGCATACACACTATATATACCTTATCACTTTTTTTCCTGGTACATAGTATTGTGGATTTATTTAATATATGAATTTTCTAATTGGTGAAGTAACTTTTTATTGCACATGTCTTTGTAAAATTCTAATATATACAATTAAAACTTATTAATGGGATAAGAGTGAAATTACACTAATCATTCTGTTTAGAACTTGCTTTTGTAAGTTTCATACTGCTGAGTTTGGGGATAAGGCTTCAATGAGATGATATATAATTAAAATGCTTAGAATTTAGCAAAGTCACAAAAAATGCTATTATAGATACATTTTGTTAATTTTATGTATTACTGTGTTCCAACAGCAACCCTTAGAACAGAGGTAGAAAGGAACACAGGTTTAAATCACTAGAGATGATATAATTTCAAAAGAGTTAAAAATAAATAAGACATTAGAAATCAAAGTCTACACAAAATTCATCATTTTGTGCCATAAATTCTAAACATATGTACATTTATGATGAGTTAAAAAAATCTCTTTGAAATCTTTGAGTTAATTTGTGGTATAAATGTATGGATCTCAAGAATCTCATAACCTATACCAAAAAATGATATAGGTTAAAATCTTTTAAAATCTGCAAAATATTACTCCAAGTTTGGATACCTGCTTTTTTCTGTCTTTTTTCTTTGAGATGATTTCCTCTCCAGTTTATAAAGTGAATTGGAATGAAGGCAACACTTCTACTATTTTTATTTATCTAAAATTCTGTTAACCTTTTAAATGATGAACACATGAAATAAATTATACTCTAAAAACAAAAAAGAAGCTAAAATAATCACTTAGGATTCTAAGTATTAGTTTAAGATGTGACTGATGACAAGTAATGAGAAAAGGCAGCCTGATAATTTTAAAATTAAAGTTTGTTTTATTTTATTAACTGATATTTGAATTTGTGGATCTACTTTAATTAATTAAAAATGTGCTGCAATTCTGTTTATGTTTACAATCCAGAAAATTAAACAATTAAAGTCTAGTTCACCAGCCATTTAAATTATTAACACATTCTCATTCAACACATGTCTTTGATCAAGTAGTGATGGAACGAGGTAAACTTAATTTACAAAGTGATATGATTTGGCCACATATATATGTTATGCTTAAGTTTCTAAATTTTTTATTAGACTTTCAAATGCATGAGCTAGATGGGTCAACAATGACATTTAGATGGTTTTGACTCCTCTAATAAGAAAATAGATTAACCATTCATATAGGCCAATTTTGAAGGTGAGCATATTGGAGAGTCCCTATTCTATAAAATTATATCACTCTTTAAAGATAATTACAGGCCAAGTTAATACCTAATCCATTTATCTTCCTATTATAGTTTTATTTATGTGTTGAAATATTATAATTGTTGAATAACTCTAAATATGTCTATAGTAATCTATAGCTAGATACATATATATGCCATTTCTTCAGTCTAATCCATAAAGAAAAATCATTTTAAATAAATTTGCTTATTTAGAAACAGAAGCATTTACTTAGAAAATTTATATTTAAAATAAAATCTTCACTAGTTTACTGATAAGGGATCTCTCACAATATAATATCTAAGGACCCAACACAGAGAGACCCATTTTATGCTGAGTTGCCCATATTAATAAATGACCCTGGTATCTACTAGTTTTTCCATACATCATGTCACCCTGAAGTATTTAACATGACAGAACACTGGAAGGGCCTAGGAATAGCTCAGTCTTCACTCCTGTAGGGTTGGAGTGCAGTTTTCCAGGATGCAGTATATCTGAAAGTGGGCTGATAAATTTTGCCTCCACTGTGATATTTTTTTTGTTACATTAGACATATCTAGATAGAACCAGTTCTATGTAGTCAAATGGTATCTCCCTTCTGTCATTCTTGACCTCACACACACAGATGCTTACATTTTTCACCCAGTGCACATAGAAAGAATATTCAGACATTCAGTTCAAACAGAATGCTCTTACAGAATTCCTAACATTGGAAAAACTTCCTCCAACTGAAATTCACAAAAAAATGCAAGCCATATATGGTGATCAGTGTGTTGATGTGAGCACAGTAAGACACTGGGTAAGGTGGTTCAAATACGGAAAAGCAAGACAAGCAGATGTGAGTGACAAACCATGAGTGGAACGCCTGTGACTGCCAGTGATCAGGTTCATCAAGATCATGCTGATGAACTGATCCACGGAGATTATCACATCAAACAAAAAGAAATTCTTGGTAAGTTATGAATTTCTAATGAGAATGGGATTTATTTTAGCATTCTTGGATTCCACAAAGTTTGTGCCAGGTGGGTACTGAGAATGTTGTCTGATAAAATCAAAACTGAAAGAGTTTGCATTTATCAGCAACTCCTGGAATATTTTGAAAAGAAGATGAGGACTTTTTAAAGATCATTACAGGTGATGAAACCTGGGTTCATCATAACGACCCCAAAGAACAGAAGGCCGTCGATAAAATATCACCACAGGGATCACCTCAGCTGGAAAAATTCAAAACTCAGGACTTTGACTGGGAAGGTCATGTTGACTATTTTTTGGAATTCTGAACATGTTGTACTTGCAGACTTTCTTGAAAAAGGAACAACAATAAACTCTGAACATTATATTGAAACGCTTACTGCATTGAAAAGAAGAATCAAACAAATTGGAATAAGAAATGAAATACTTCAATATGACAATGCCAGATCTCACACAAGTGCAGCAATAAGGGATGGCCATATTATGCCTGGACTTTTAGTGCTGTTGAATCCACCGAACAGCTGAGACCTGGCTTCTAATGATTTCCACCTGTTCCCAAAACTAAAGGGACACTTGATGAACCTGCACTTCATCTGTGATGAAGAGGTAAGGTCTGCAGTGAGGAAATGGTTTCGAAAAGAAAACACTGATTTTTTTTTTTTAAGGGCAGATTTTGAAAACTAGTGCAGCATTGGAGAAAGTGTATTAAAGTATATGATGATTTTGTAGAAAAATAATTATGCAGATTTGAAAATAAATGATGTAGGTATATTTCATTTTATTTATTTTTTCTTTCCTTTTTCTTTTCTTTTTTTATTGTTAGACTTATTGGGGTAACATTTGTTAGCAAGAATTACATAGTCTTTTGTATTTCATTAAAATATCTTCTCCTGTTTATTTTCCATTTAAGTGGAGGCAAAAAATTATCAGCCCACCCTCACACACTGATGCAAAGGATGATGTATTATGTGGAATTTAGGCTGACACCTCTCATCACCATGCCCAGTGTTCCACTTGCAAGTTGTGCTTTTCATTGCCACTGGAGGCTGTATATAAATTAGAGTGTTTCCAGTAAATATTCACTCTCTCCAGTTTCCCAATCCACCCACATACTCTCATGGGAAGAGTTTACTTTTCTGCTCACCTGATGTTAGACTTGGCAGTATAATATGCCTGAGCTCTTGGAGTGTATCTCCCCACACAATGACTTTGGGCTGACTTACTTTAGCCACAGGCATGGTAGTAGAGATGATACAAGCAAATGTCTGATGTGTGCTGGGAGTGTTGACCTTGCCCTCGTATGTTTCTGCTATTACCATAAGAAGTACATGCCCAGGTAGCCTACTACTGCCATAAGAACAGAAACATCAAGCAGAACCAACCAAACCAACCAGCAGATTCACAGCTTAGAGAAGAACTTTCTTAATAAATCTGTGATGATAATTAATGTTCATTGCTGGAGATTTAAATAAATAAATAAAATAAACTCTTCAGGTTACTATAGACTTTCCTGTGTCAGTCAACCTCAGTCCACAAACTTAAACATATTACAATACTAAATATAAGAGGAGACATTATGCTCTTTTTTTATTTTAAAATAATTTGATTATTGCCATAAAACATCAGTTAACTTTAAACATGCCAGTATAACTGACTCTATAAATACTAAATATTCACTTTAAAGTGAGTGCTGAAAAATTCATGAATTGTTAACAATTTACTATGAAGTATATTCATTTTTTTTTTTTTTACCACCATGGAAGAAAACTGAAATAGTCAATTTAATCATGTGTGCTGGTAGTTCCTCCTTTGTTATCCAGAAGAAGTGAAATGAGGGCCATTAACATAAGTGACACCGCGTTATGAATTATACCCCATTTTGTTATGAGCTGTACTTCATTTTAAAACTGTATTGTGTAACTTACCGCCCTGGGACTTTCCTGCCTGTGCTGTTGAGATGGCCAAAACCCCGAGTCCATCAGATTCCAGGAAACGCCCACGTGTGCCCAATTTATCTTGCTTATCTCAGCTTCTGCAACTCACTTGGCTAACCTCCCTCTTCCAGCTGGTTGTGGTTTTTGCCCTTAAATACTCTCTCCTGAGTTTGCTAGGGGCCGCGGGTTTTTTGGACGTTAGTCCGCTTGTGATCTCCAACTTCTAGGATAAAGACCGCTAATTCGGCCTTTCTGAATGTAGTGTATTTATTACTTGCTGTCCAAATACAACAGAAGAACATTGTTATCTGTTACTTATTCTACTACCAAATGTGCAAGTGAATTTCAGCCTTTATTTTGTAATGTGAAAGAGCGAAGCTTTAAGTTGTCACTGTCCATGACAGGTATCTAAAACTTCTGTTGCTACTTCTAACTCTGTTCTAAACATATTCAGAAAACTGACATTTCTGTTCTGACAGGCAAAAATATTTACTGGAATAATTTATTCTTTACTGAATATAGGCTAAAATTAAAATGACTAATTTCTGTAGTATACTTTCATGTAAATACCAATAAAAATGCTACTTATTGGACATAATTAGGCTAAACCTAACTCTCAGGCTTATAATTCATAATATCAATCAATAGTTCTTTCTCCTACCTCCTAGGAATTGCTCTAGTACTTATACTCTTATAATATTATTTTGTGCCCAATATTGGGCCAAAAATGCAAATGATAGAATCCGTCAATAATTATATTATTTGGGATAGTTTTCGTAAATCAACTAGCATCAATATTATATGTATCAAGGACTAGACAAATGGTCCCTATTGAATCAGATACAGAAAGGTGAAAAAAATCTAAACTAAAACAGAGGATCAGGCCCCAAATGACTGACTTAATGGATTGGTAAGAATATTGCCAGTTAGTGTACCAACTGCCTCAAGATACAGATCAAGAAGGATGGTTAGGAATATATTTAGTGCAATTTATATGCAAATACCTTAGATATATTAAACCCAGAATTACTGAGTAAGTAAAGACTAAAAAGAATAGTCCTAAAACACCTGGGAGAAGTAAGGCAGATGAATTAGAATAATGATAAGTAAAAACTGGAAAGAAGATTCCTGACCAGAATTAATACACTTGGCTAGCCAGAATGACAAAAACTTATTCCCAATTTTGTGGCAAAGAGGTGAGGGTTTGATATCAGAATTATAGTTTAATGTATTGTAATTCCTTTGTAGTTTCTGGGCACATTTAATTTAAATATTAAAGAAGAATGTATGTCTTTATTTAGGGACATACATAGTCACCCTTTTGCTCTTCTTGTTTCTAATGTCGAGTTTAAAAACAAAACAAAACTGAAAGAACTTCCAATTAATTTTAATCACCAAACCTTATGATTTTTGAAGACTATTTGAGAATTAAAGAGTCAGAATTTTGGTGCCAAGATGAGGTAAACCATGCAAATATCTCACACTAAGGGACAATGCCTTATTTAACCTACAAAATATAGTGAATATAGAATCCACTCCCAATTATCTTAGAAGGCAAAGAATGATTTGTTTGAATATTTAAAGGAGAATTTCATTGAATAGATCATCTTATTCCAGTTGCTATGTGAATATTTGTTTGTTTTATTCTAATAGTATTCAGTATTTTCTCAGAAAATAAGAAAAAATGCTCCAAAAGAAAAGTTTCAAGCATAAAGTCATCGACAGTAATGCATTTCTTCTCCAAGTAAAAATGTATTTGTATTTTATTTAGTTTTATATTCATAGAAATTCTCATTTCCATTTGTATAGATAAGCTAACCTAAGCTTCATTCAATTTTTTGCATTTCCCACCTATTTTGATCAAAAGTAAGCTAACATGTTTATATTATTTTTTTCAAAATTACTACAGCACATTTTAATGCATTTTAATACATTACTGCTTATGGATATTTCATTTAATAGTTAATGTTTTCTCAATAAAAAAATTCCCAGCTAAACAAAAACTTGACATTAATACTTTGAAACCCCCTTGAAAAGTTTATGTTAAGTGGCCTAAATATTTCTATTAATTTGTAAAAAGACATACCTTTCTCTTTATAAAGCTGTTGTCTAATTTTCAAAAAAGACTAAAATTGAACACATAGCATTCCTTTAAAAACATTTAAATTCCTTCTTATGTTGTAATAGAATCAAATAATTTATTAACATAAAGAGGTTAATGACATTTAGGGGACATTTCAGAGACATTGTCTCTTAACAGTGTTGTTTCTTATTTTTTATTCATTTAACAATTATTTATAAAAGTTGGTTATGTACTCAGCCATGGTTCTATATTCCTTGTATACAATAGTTAGAGCAATAAATATTAATCTCTCCTTACCTAATAGAGGATGGAGAAGGCAGAAAGGGTCTGGAAAAAAATGACAATTTCACAAAAAAAACCCCACAAGATTAACATGAAGGTAGTAAAATAGTTATCCAAAGAGTGAGAGAATAATGCGAAGAGAGCTTACACATCAAAAGTTATCACATCAGGCTTAATTGAGAAGATGATATTTAAGATGAAACTTCCAGGATTACATTAAGACACAGAACTGCACTTTATCAAGAATAAATAGCCTTTCTAATGGCTGCAAGCCATGAAAGAGATTGGTATATTAACTGATTGAGAAAAAGGTCACAGTGATCTTGATGTTAGGGCACAAGTGTAGAGCATCATGGGATTTGGCTGGCCTGGTATGCAACCCCACCCTAAACAGAATTCTGTATGACAGGATAGGGACTGTAGATTTTATTCTGAAACAAATCAGGTGGTTGGGATAGGGTAAGGGAATGTTTGCTGATTGTGTTGTTGCATAATGTGATTTATGTTGTAAAAAGATCACTTGGCTATTTATGAAGAATATATTGAAGTTCAGAATTCCAGTGATTATTCTTTGGATATTTTAGCTATGAAAAACAAATATAGGAACTTCTTCAAAAAGTTAAGGAGACTCTTTCTCTACATAATTACATATACTTCTTTAAAGTGGCATCACTAGTAATATGCTGCTATTCAAGCATGCCATTACCCTGACAAATGCATACTAAACTAGATTTTTAAAAATTAAAAATATTGCATTTGAAACTCTCCTGTTACTATGAACTTAGTATTTTGATTACAAAGGCAAATTTTCTAAATTTCTTTTTTTTTCTTTTTTTTTTGCTTTTTGGTACGTGGGTAGCTCCCTGGCTGGGGATCGAACCCAAGCCGCAGCGCTGACAGCACCAGCGCCGAAGCCTTAAGCCACTACACCACCAGGGAACTCCCTCTAAATTTCTTTAAAATTGTCATAATTGGGGGTGGGCAGTGCTACTGGAATTATGTGGATACTAAAACTATGTAATGCACATGGCGACTGCCTGCAACAAACACTATGGCACCGAATATCAATAGCATTGAATCAGAGAAATCCAGGTCTACCAAGACTATGTAAATAACATAAAATGGACTGGGGCCAGAAACATATAACTCATCCCTCCCTCAAATCACGTATTAAAAAAGTCAAAGATGTATTCACAATGACAAATGGCATCTGAAGTAACTTCAACAAGATGGCAGAGTAAGAGATCCCCTGCTCTGGTCTACCCATAGAAACTCATCAATTATTCAACTATCCAAGAATGGGAATACCTTTGTGAGAATTCTGGAACACATGGGAAGTTTACAGTTTACCCATGAGCAAAAACCAAACCAAACCAAAACAACAGAGAAAAATTGCATTGAAAGAGTAAGGAGAATAGTTTTGCTTTTTCTGCATCTCCCCTACTGCAAGCTGCCACAGTTCAGCACTGAGACAGACCCCGCAGGGATTTCTCCCATCGGGGTAAGACGGACGAGGGTGGAGATTCATTTTCTTAAACCTTTTGGCCACTGTCCTAGCTTAGACAAAACTGGCACCGTTAGAACACCTGGAGACAGGTGGGAACAATGACTAGAGGCAGAGTTTTCAGCGTCCAGTGGATCTCAGCCATAGACACTACCCCGGACGTTACCGGCTTCAGAGCTAGTCAGGAACCTTTCTCCACCACGGAGCTTCCGCAACCGGCCACAGTCAACTGAGGATCCCCACCCCAATACTTAACCTTGTTCTACCCCAGGGCTCCCCAGACGACTACTTCTGAGCATGCAACCTGGCTGGAGCAGCTCTCCACCACCGAATTCAGCCAGTGGCCTGACAATAAGAGAGCCCCACCTAACTCTTCCAAATGTGGAGCCCTGTCGAGAGACTCTCTCCCCACTGAGCAGCCACACCAGCAGCTCCGGCCAGCCCTGGAACCTATCAGGAAACTGTGTCAACCATGGAGCACAGCCTGAGGCTTCCAGACAGCAAAGCCCCACCTAGTACCCCTCAGGAAGACCCCATCATGGAACACAACCAGTGATCTTGCCTGAGAGCAGAGCCCAGCCTGCCAGCTTCACGTGACCTCAGTGACTCACCACTGACCTTGACAGGACACTGAGCCCTGCAAAACAGCCCTGAACAACTGCGTAGACGTACCAGTAGACCCTTCCCAACCGCAGACCCTGCAGAACTCCGAAGTGGTTCCTGTCCAACTGGAGACCATGGCAACATGTCTCCCACAACCACAGAGACACGTCAGTTAGCTCTGTCCAAACTCTGAGCTTCTCCAAGCAGTACCCTCTGGAGTGGAGCCCAGCAGAGAATGCTGGTAGGTGGCAATTTTAATAAGCAAGGGAACTTACATAGGAGATTTATCCTAGGTGGTGCAAGTAGACAAGTAGATATCTGCACTGATCTGCCAGAATCTTAACAGTTTATATAATATAGAGAACTTAACTAGGTTCAGTAATATATTCAGTTTAGGCAGTCTCAACAACACATGGTTCCCACGACAGGGGAGGAAGGTGGGAGCCATCATTTGCCCTGATCCAACACTTCATCCCTCCTTATCAGCACTTAACAATCTTACATGCCTCTACACCTTCCACAATGTGCAGAGAGATCAGCAAGAGTTTCATTAGAATTGCAGTTGCTTATTTGGCAGCTTTCTGGCTTCATTGGAGGCAAATGCCACAGCAGCAGAGTAGCCACATACAAAAGAAAAACACAGATTAAGATAATGATCCCCGAAATTGGTAATAATTTTTTCCAAGAGCTCCAAGATTCAAACCACTGATTTATTAAGTTCTTTACGCTGGAGGTCAGATCACTCAGGGTGTTCACTTGTGCCCTCATGTGATTTAATAAAGCTGATACATTAGTAGATTCATCATGCATGGACACATGACATTCTGTTTGAATAATGGCACAAGGACTTCCTTGCAAGGCAGTGTTAATGCTCAAGGCCATCCTATTTTGGAGGACATTATACAAGCATAGCACACATAGAAGCCCATATTCAATTCACCCAGAAAGCTTTAAAGTAAATGATAGCTGGCAAAGCCTGTCCTTAGAGACATTTCATTATTGAAGAAAGACAGGCTTTGCCAGCTATCATTTAAAGATTTCTGGGTGAGTTTAGTAAGGGCTTCTATATGTGCTATAATGTCCTCCAGGACAATAGAGGGGAAAAAAAGATGGCAACTAAGTGATCTTAGCAATGGAAAATAGAATGTGTTGCTTGAGAGATTGGCAATTGTTGATGCCATGAGGCAGATTCTCCCCCGTGCCCAGAAAAATCCAGGGTGCAATAGCCCAACCACCTAGGTGGAGGCCAAGGCTAAAGATCAGTGACATACAGGGTCTCATTTTGGACTATTTGATACATAATCTGGGTGGCGCAACCAGTCAGTACCAAACCAGTCGCTATCCTTTAATATGAGAGAGTGACTACACAGTTTCAGTGATATCTGATATTCTTGATAGAGTTGGATTGGTTATGTTTAGAGTAATTTTTCTGTCCTTAACATAGTGATGCACTAGTGCTCAATGTCCATAACCCAGTGTAAGCCACGTGAACCCATCTCAAACCTAAGTATAGCCACCCATGGCTCTGATGCTGGTATTTTTATGATCCTTTCAGTCAGCAATTTGATGCACTGCCTGTGCAGTTTGATTGACAGAAAAAAATATCCCAGAATTATTGATAGCACGTGCCACAAACTAGGTTTCTGGATCAGTATTGGTAATATCAGATGCAATAAGAGTATTAATCCTAGCTTTTTCTCCCCTAATGTACTGCTTTAGGGCTTTCCAATCCCCTCCCTGGAGTAGTGATAACCACCATGGTAATCCTGACAAGTTAGATAAGGGTCCCTGAAACATATCTTACAGTTGGACTGATTCCTATGTCAGGTATATGAGTGGGTCCATTGTAGCAAGATATTTCCATCAGGTGCCCATCTTGTGACTGGATATCACAGGGGCAACAGAAGTCTAAGGATGAAAAGAAAGGTATTTATGAGGAACATGTATGGGAAGGGCTTTCCTTTCCGTAACAATTACACTTTGGTCTAATCCTTAAAGTGGCTGCAGCTTTAGGAATTTGACCTGGTTGTGCTTACCATACATGTTGCCTGGGGGAAATAGCATTGTCAGACTTGAGAAGACAGACTGGGTGTGTGTCCATTAGTACAGTGTGTTTCAAAAGGTCCAGCTTGTAACAGGGCAACAGGAGCCCAGTGGAGACTGAGTAGTTCCCCTTCACCCGGGGGCTGCGAAGTAACTCACCCGTCTCAGCAGGACATCCCACTGCAAATTTCAGGTACGAAGGGCTTGATGTTCTCAGCAGCATAGTGCTTTAAGGGGAAAAATCACTAGGTTATGGTTAAGTTTAAAGCATTGTATATGGTGAGAGTTTCACAGTGTATATTTATCTTAAAACTCATCAAATTGTATACATTAAATATGTATACCTTTCTTTTTTCTATGAATTTTAAAAATATTTTTATTGTTAGAGTTACGGGGGTTACATTGGTTATCAAGAGTTACATAGGTTCCAGGTGTACAATTCTACACTCTTTATTTAGATAAAAAAAAATTTAAAGGTATTCTTGCCATACAAGAATATAGCTTTCTTGTACTGCAAGAATACCTTTAAATTTTTTTATATACATAGACAAAAATTTAAGAAAGAAAACTGTGAGATGACAAATGTATATAGTTTCAAGCCAAATAAGAAAAATGGAAACTGACAATATTTATGGTCTCAGGGACTCAAAGGGAATGGTATTGTCTCAGGTGAAAGGGAGTGTGCGTGCTCCTGTTACAGGTGCTCTTCACCCCTAGTCCATTGTTTCTAAGCATAACTTGGCATTGCCAGGCCATCTAGATTTTAGAGGTAACAACAATGTAATTGTGATGTCTTAATTTTTAAATGTTGCCAAGCAAATCACACCTTTTTTTAAAACATGGTGTGAGCATGAAATACATGGCACAAATAACTTATGTGTAGCCTTAATTCAGCAGAAGCTAGTAATGTGGATGTCTTTGCTATCAAGAATAGTTTCAGTACTGCATTGGGATTAAAACCTACTTGAAAGTTGCTTGGGGAAACATGGAAATGAGGATACAGATTAAATTACTATGGATATGCTTTTTGGAAATGTTGATGTGAAGAGGAAATTCATAGCTGAAAAGTGGTGTGGATTCAAGTTTGGAGTATATATGTCATTTTGTTGAGATGGAAATTTTAAATTCTATCTGTATGCTAAAGTGGATGATTTAATAGAGAGAAATAGAAACAGATAATGTATCAGAGAAAAGCAGTAATTGCTATAATAAATCTTGAAAAGAGAAATATAGAATCCAGAGCACAAATGGAAGCCTTATAGAGATTAAAAATGCACACTAACAGTTCAGAAAATAGAGAATATGGTACCAGGTACCTTTGAAGGTGAGATGAAAAAAATGACTTTCTTTTTAGAACATTATTCTGCTAATCACAATGTATGCCTGAAGAAGTAAACTTCTGTGTACATTGATTTACTATGTATTCTATGAGCATTACCAGTGCTACTGATGTAATGTCTATAACTTGTTTCCTTAATATTAAAAAAAAAAGATGTAGTAGATCCTTGACAAGGTTATGGTTAAGAGTATCATCTATGCCAAATCTAGTTATTAATTTTATGTGTTGCTATGCTTTGTTATGGATGACACCAAAATTTGTTTTCACATACAGAAAAATCTCCCTAGGGATAAAAGTACATAATATATATGCTAAGATATAAAATACTATAAGATATATATTTACTTGTAAGTGTAATCTTGTTATCAATCACTCATTTGATTAAAAAAAAAGCAACTTGACAAAAAGAGGGGAAAAAGTAAGTAATCTTGAAAAGAATGCCTAAGTAATATTGGATTATATATTTAGAACTAATTGTTGAATTACCGTATTTTGCTATGTATAATGTGCTCCCATATACAACGCATACCCAGGATTTTTTCCCAAACTTTCAGAAGAAAAGTCTTGTTTTAATTTTTTAATAAAATTTTTATTTGTTAATATTTAAGTACTTGTTTTTTGTATTATAAAGGCATTTTAGCATTTATTTTTTAACATATTTTATGGTACAAGAACTTTTAGGTAACAAATAATTATAAAACACAAACACTGATACAAGATACAAGAAGTTTTATGCATAAAAATTTTTTATATAAAAACAAAACAAAACCAAAAAATTGGTTATCATATTCCAGGGTATGATTTTGCATATGAATGTCATTATTGATTTCACTTTTAACTCATAAGCATAAATCAAATAATTAAAAATATTTATATTGATATGGAATTAATACTACCCATGTATAACGTGCATCCTTACTATTCCCTCACTAATTTGAGCAAAGAAGTGTGCATTATACACAGCAAAATACAGTAGCAACATTGCAGACAACAGCATACACTTTCATTTTTCAATCATTATTTAAACAAAACAAAACTTAGTTTCTTGCTATTTTTTCTTAGCAGTTGATTTTGCCCAGGTACATGCCTGTGTTTTAATCTGCTAATCAACCGAAATGATAACTTGACCCAGAAAACTTGCTTCCAACTACCAGCAGTCATAGAATTCTTATTGATTCGAATATTACAATCTCATAGCCACAAACTCCCCCCAAAATAATTTTTCATGCTATGTTCAGAATCATACTCATATCTATCAAAATATTAATAGTTCTTCATTTTGTGGGGGGTAGTTTCCTGGCTGGGATTCGAGCCCAGGCCGTGGCATTGAGAACACTGAAGCCTAGCCACTGCACCACCAGAGAACACCCCCTCCTTAACAGTTATTTTTAAAAATGCTTTTAAAATGGTTTCCATTGTTAAGTAAAATTGGGTAGTTGATGTTTTTATTTTTCTAGGCATTGTCAGTTCAAATTAGTATATTAAAATATGACAAATTATGTGTAAATAAAGTTACCTTTTATTAACCATATTGTTTTAAAATATAATGGTGTTACAATCGATAGTTTAATGTTTATTTGGGGACGAGTGGGTTAGGGAGGGGAGAAAGGGGAGGGGGTGGGAGAGGAGGGGGGGAAGCTAAATATAAGGGGATGGAAAGAGGGGTCACATTAGGTGGTGAACTTATTATGCATCCAGTTGACAATGCACTGTGGAATTGTATGCCTGAAACCTATGTAATCCTTGCTAACAG